>OW052183.1:55367815-55470315 GCA_932526625.1 Rhingia campestris
TGAAAGATTGGCTAAAAATGTGAATGACTACTATTAAACCTAGCCTATCTAAATATTTATTTGTGTGAAGCATGGGACATCCGTTTTAACGCCGATTCTGAACGACAAAACTAAGAAGCTTCTCATGAAAGTTATACAATCTAGGTTTACCAGTTTTGACCAAGTGCGGGAAGGAAGATTGGCTTAACTTGTGAACGACAATTACTAAACCCAGCTTACCCATTACTTTGTTTGTGCGAAGTTATATTGTAGCCACAAAGAATGGGACCTCCCGTTTTACGCCGATCTCAAACGACAAATCCAAGAAGCTTCTCATGAATGTTTTATACTCTTGAACGTTTGTCAGACTTTGGCAAGAGGTGAGGAGGTGAAAAAAACGCGGGTGTTGGTAATTTCGGGATTTGAATCAAGGATCCCTAGCTTGTAGTTCAACGGACTAACCTATGCCTCTACGATGATTGAAACATGACTTGTGGGCAATGGAGTAGGGGACAAATATCCCAATACTCAGAAGAAGCACCTCTGTTACTGAAAAAAATAGCATTAGGCCCTTCTTTGTGGGAAAAATAATAACTTTGCTCAAGCATATGAAGGGAGAAGCTAGGTTTGAGGTCCTGAATGGGCCATTAATGCCAAATTTTTCATTTTACATCTCATGTCAGAGGCAGTTAGGTAAAGAACGTGTTCAATGGAAAGGCATATTGTTTAGAGGAAAACTATTTCAACACCGACTATGAAGAAAAGCAATGGCGGATGGAAATATCTTCACTGTTGGGAAGATACACAGTTGGGATTAAGTATTTGTACGAAATAGATGAGGCAAACTGTGCCATCCAATTATATTGCAAGAAGTCTTTATGTTCAAACAAAATGTTGACAACAACACCAAAGAATCATTGGAAGAACCATGGCAAAGTCCAGCAATACAGAATTAAACGTTTTGAGGGGCAATAATGAAAACTTAAAAATAAATTGAAGTCTCGACTTACCGCTTTCTCAGCTAATCAATTCATTTAATTTCTTCTTGGTGAATCCATTATCAAAAGTTTAATTCCAGGATGAGATTGCATGCACAGGTTTATCTGAAAAGATTTTTTTTTTAAAGAATACTAAGCGTAGATCTGTTTAAGAAAAATACATACCTGTGCATGGGTTACAGCCGGTGCAATATCAAATCCAGATTTGATCCAACCATTCGAATTTGTATTCAATTTTATTGCGTAAAATAAAAGCGATCCTCTTCAATTGAATATTTTTTTCAAATTGGCAGTTTTCCAATCTGAAAAATAAATAAAAAAAAACGTTGATTACTGAGAATAGTTTTTGCACAGTTGTTTAATAGTTTTGTTTTAGAATTTTAGATTATTAATTATGGTCTTGCTTAAGGACCAAATAAAGTAGGTGCATTCTTATAGATACTATCACAAAGGACATGGATACCTATAAGCGCCATTTTTGAAATCCAGCAAACAAAAAGAAAACCCGGTTTAATTGAAACCGATGAAAACAAAATGCTCAACCTTCTAGAGAAAAGCCAAATAAAGGTTTCTCAAAGCGAGATGAATGGATGTGTGTTTGCTATCCTAAATAAAAGAAATCCGCATGCATCGTTTGGCTTTCACGATTGTTTTAGATATATCATGACAACAATATAATAGACAGGCATATCGAGGTATCCGTTCGCGCAGAGGCTTAATGCGGTAAAATACGTTTTTTTTGTTCGGAATTCATTGTAAGCTTCATTTATTTCAAAACCTCGAAAGCAAACTGAGTTCCGATTTGAACTGACTTAAATTGGAAATTCTTTCAAACGGATACCTCGACAGGGCTGATAACCTCTATGCCTAAATCAGCTGATGCTGAAATAAGTTACCATATTATCTTAGTGATCTTAGTGAACTCCTTCTAGAGACGAAAGATCTGCGATTATTTTCTGCTTCAGAGTTTCAGCCTATAGTTCAGCAAAGACTTGTAGGACGTAGATCCCCATAATACAGATACTACTATGGCAAATACTCAGAAGAGCGAGGAGAACTCTGAACTCTGAACTCTAAAGAACTGAAGAACAAACATCTGTAGATATCGAGGGGCTCCAGCTGTTTTATGTTTATGCTTTATGTTCGCATCACCTGATAGAAGAGTTTGGAAAAAAAAGGCTAGCCCTTGAATTATTTTTTTTATAAACTTTTTCAGGTGTGGGGAACCTATAACACTCATGGAGCGCCCCTAAAATGATGTTTATTGACTGTTCTTATGTTTGTAGTTCCGCCCAAACTATTTGTTAAACATTTTGGGATTTATTCGAAGTCGAGCAATCCACCGTAGAGATTATCAAAGCTTTAGCCCAGCAAAGACCTACAGGAGAACATTCTCATTATTGGAGGCACTTCGTACAAACGCAGATGTTCAGAAGATACAATCGAAATCACATCTCAAAATGTGTCGAAAGCCGCAAGATAAACACTTGCAGCAAGGACATTAAAAATTTAAACCAACTAAAATCGACACGAACAATTTACCAGTTTGGAATGAAAGATTGGCTAAAAATGTGAATGACTACTATTAAACCTAGCCTATCTAAATATTTATTTGTGTGAAGCATGGGACATCCGTTTTAACGCCGATTCCGAACGACAAAACTAAGAAGCTTCTCATGAAAGTTATACAATCTAGGTTTACCAGTTTTGACCAAGTGCGGGAAGGAAGATTGGCTGAACTTGTGAACGACAATTACTAAACCCAGCTTACCCATTACTTTGTTTGTGCGAAGTTATATTGTAGCCACAAAGAATGGGACCTCCCGTTTTACGCCGATCTCAAACGACAAATCCAAGAAGCTTCTCATGAATGTTTTATACTCTTGAACGTTTGTCAGACTTTGGCAAGAGGTGAGGAGGTGAAAAAAACGCGGGTGTTGGTAATTTCGGGATTTGAATCAAGGATCCCTAGCTTGTAGTTCAACGGACTAACCTATGCCTCTACGATGATTGAAACATGACTTGTGGGCAATGGAGTAGGGGACAAATATCCCAATACTCAGAAGAAGCACCTCTGTTACTGAAAAAAATAGCATTAGGCCCTTCTTTGTGGGAAAAATAATAACTTTGCTCAAGCATATGAAGGGAGAAGCTAGGTTTGAGGTCCTGAATGGGCCATTAATGCCAAATTTTTCATTTTACATCTCATGTCAGAGGCAGTTAGGTAAAGAACGTGTTCAATGGAAAGGCATATTGTTTAGAGGAAAACTATTTCAACACCGACTATGAAGAAAAGCAATGGCGGATGGAAATATCTTCACTGTTGGGAAGATACACAGTTGGGATTAAGTATTTGTACGAAATAGATGAGGCAAACTGTGCCATCCAATTATATTGCAAGAAGTCTTTATGTTCAAACAAAATGTTGACAACAACACCAAAGAATCATTGGAAGAACCATGGCAAAGTCCAGCAATACAGAATTAAACGTTTTGAGGGGCAATAATGAAAACTTAAAAATAAATTGAGGTCTCGACTTACCGCTTTCACAGCTAATCAATTCATTTAATTTCTTCTTGGTGAATCCATTATCAAAAGTTTAATTCCAGGATGAGATTGCATGCACAGGTTTATCTGAAAAGATTTTTTTTTTTAAAGAATACTCAGCGTAGATCTGTTTAAGAAAAATACATACCTGTGCATGGGTTACAGCCGGTGCAATATCAAATCCAGATTTGATCCAACCATTCGAATTTGTATTCAATTTTATTGCGTAAAATAAAAGCGATCCTCTTCAATTGAATATTTTTTTCAAATTGGCAGTTTTCCAATCTGAAAAATATATAAAAAAAAAACGTTGATTACTGAGAATAGTTTTTGCACAGTTGTTTAATAGTTTTGTTTTAGAATTTTAGATTATTAATTATGGTCTTGCTTAAGGACCAAATAAAGTAGGTGCATTCTTATAGATACTATCACAAAGGACATGGATACCTATAAGCGCCATTTTTGAAATCCAGCAAACAAAAAGAAAACCCGGTTTAATTGAAACCGATGAAAACAAAATGCTCAACCTTCTAGAGAAAAGCCAAATAAAGGTTTCTCAAAGCGAGATGAATGGATGTGTGTTTGCTATCCTAAATAAAAGAAATCCGCATGCATCGTTTGGCTTTCACGATTGTTTTAGATATATCATGACAACAATATAATAGACAGGCATATCGAGGTATCCGTTCGCGCAGAGGCTTAATGCGGTAAAATACGTTTTTTTTGTTCGGAATTCATTGTAAGCTTCATTTATTTCAAAACCTCGAAAGCAAACTGAGTTCCGATTTGAACTGACTTAAATTGGAAATTCTTTCAAACGGATACCTCGACAGGGCTGATAACCTCTATGCCTAAATCAGCTGATGCTGAAATAAGTTACCATATTATCTTAGTGATCTTAGTGAACTCCTTCTAGAGACGAAAGATCTGCGATTATTTTCTGCTTCAGAGTTTCAGCCTATAGTTCAGCAAAGACTTGTAGGACGTAGATCCCCATAATACAGATACTACTATGGCAAATACTCAGAAGAGCGAGGAGAACTCTGAACTCTGAACTCTAAAGAACTGAAGAACAAACATCTGTAGATATCGAGGGGCTCCAGCTGTTTTATGTTTATGCTTTATGTTCGCATCACCTGATAGAAGAGTTTGGAAAAAAAAGACTAGCCCTTGAATTATTTTTTTTATAAACTTTTTCAGGTGTGGGGAACCTATAACACTCATGGAGCGCCCCTAAAATGATGTTTATTGACTGTTCTTATGTTTGTAGTTCCGCCCAAACTATTTGTTAAACATTTTGGGATTTATTCGAAGTCGAGCAATCCACCGTAGAGATTATCAAAGCTTTAGCCCAGCAAAGACCTACAGGAGAACATTCTCATTATTGGAGGCACTTCGTACAAACGCAGATGTTCAGAAGATACAATCGAAATCACATCTCAAAATGTGTCGAAAGCCGCAAGATAAACACTTGCAGCAAGGACATTAAAAATTTAAACCAACTAAAATCGACACGAACAATTTACCAGTTTGGAATGAAAGATTGGCTAAAAATGTGAATGACTACTATTAAACCTAGCCTATCTAAATATTTATTTGTGTGAAGCATGGGACATCCGTTTTAACGCCGATTCCGAACGACAAAACTAAGAAGCTTCTCATGAAAGTTATACAATCTAGGTTTACCAGTTTTGACCAAGTGCGGGAAGGAAGATTGGCTTAACTTGTGAACGACAATTACTAAACCCAGCTTACCCATTACTTTGTTTGTGCGAAGTTATATTGTAGCCACAAAGAATGGGACCTCCCGTTTTACGCCGATCTCAAACGACAAATCCAAGAAGCTTCTCATGAATGTTTTATACTCTTGAACGTTTGTCAGACTTTGGCAAGAGGTGAGGAGGTGAAAAAAACGCGGGTGTTGGTAATTTCGGGATTTGAATCAAGGATCCCTAGCTTGTAGTTCAACGGACTAACCTATGCCTCTACGATGATTGAAACATGACTTGTGGGCAATGGAGTAGGGGACAAATATCCCAATACTCAGAAGAAGCACCTCTGTTACTGAAAAAAATAGCATTAGGCCCTTCTTTGTGGGAAAAATAATAACTTTGCTCAAGCATATGAAGGGAGAAGCTAGGTTTGAGGTCCTGAATGGGCCATTAATGCCAAATTTTTCATTTTACATCTCATGTCAGAGGCAGTTAGGTAAAGAACGTGTTCAATGGAAAGGCATATTGTTTAGAGGAAAACTATTTCAACTATGAAGAAAAGCAATGGCGGATGGAAATATCTTCACTGTTGGGAAGATACACAGTTGGGATTAAGTATTTGTACGAAATAGATGAGGCAAACTGTGCCATCCAATTATATTGCAAGAAGTCTTTATGTTCAAACAAAATGTTGACAACAACACCAAAGAATCATTGGAAGAACCATGGCAAAGTCCAGCAATACAGAATTAAACGTTTTGAGGGGCAATAATGAAAACTTAAAAATAAATTGAGGTCTCGACTTACCGCTTTCACAGCTAATCAATTCATTTAATTTCTTCTTGGTGAATCCATTATCAAGAGTTTATTTCCAGGATGAGATTGCATGCACAGGTTTATCTGAAAAGATTTTTTTTTTAAAGAATACTGAGCGTAGATCTGTTTAAGAAAAATACATACCTGTGCATGGGTTACAGCCGGTGCAATATCAAATCGAGATTTGATCCAACCATTCGAATTTGTATTCAATTTTATTGCGTAAAATAAAAGCGATCCTCTTCAATTGAATATTTTTTTCAAATTGGCAGTTTTCCAATCTGAAAAATAAATAAAAAAAAACGTTGATTACTGAGAATAGTTTTTGCACAGTTGTTTAATAGTTTTGTTTTAGAATTTTAGATTATTAATTATGGTCTTGCTTAAGGACCAAATAAAGTAGGTGCATTCTTATAGATACTATCACAAAGGACATGGATACCTATAAGCGCCATTTTTGAAATCCAGCAAACAAAAAGAAAACCCGGTTTAATTGAAACCGATGAAAACAAAATGCTCAACCTTCTAGAGAAAAGCCAAATAAAGGTTTCTCAAAGCGAGATGAATGGATGTGTGTTTGCTATCCTAAATAAAAGAAATCCGCATTCATCGTTTGGCTTTCACGATTGTTTTAGATATATCATGACAACAATATAATAGACAGGCATATCGAGGTATCCGTTCGCGCAGAGGCTTAATGCGGTAAAATACGTTTTTTTTGTTCGGAATTCATTGTAAGCTTCATTTATTTCAAAACCTCGAAAGCAAACTGAGTTCCGATTTGAACTGACTTAAATTGGAAATTCTTTCAAACGGATACCTCGACAGGGCTGATAACCTCTATGCCTAAATCAGCTGATGCTGAAATAAGTTACCATATTATCTTAGTGATCTTAGTGAACTCCTTCTAGAGACGAAAGATCTGCGATTATTTTCTGCTTCAGAGTTGCAGCCTATAGTTCAGCAAAGACTTGTAGGACGTAGATCCCCATAATACAGATACTACTATGGCAAATACTCAGAAGAGCGAGGAGAACTCTGAACTCTGAACTCTAAAGAACTGAAGAACAAACATCTGTAGATATCGAGGGGCTCCAGCTGTTTTATGTTTATGCTTTATGTTCGCATCACCTGATAGAAGAGTTTGGAAAAAAAAGACTAGCCCTTGAATTATTTTTTTTATAAACTTTTTCAGGTGTGGGGAACCTATAACACTCATGGAGCGCCCCTAAAATGATGTTTATTGACTGTTCTTATGTTTGTAGTTCCGCCCAAACTATTTGTTAAACATTTTGGGATTTATTCGAAGTCGAGCAATCCACCGTAGAGATTATCAAAGCTTTAGCCCAGCAAAGACCTACAGGAGAACATTCTCATTATTGGAGGCACTTCGTACAAACGCAGATGTTCAGAAGATACAATCGAAATCACATCTCAAAATGTGTCGAAAGCCGCAAGATAAACACTTGCAGCAAGGACATTCAAAATTTAAACCAACTAAAATCGACACGAACAATTTACCAGTTTGGAATGAAAGATTGGCTAAAAATGTGAATGACTACTATTAAACCTAGCCTATCTAAATATTTATTTGTGTGAAGCATGGGACATCCGTTTTAACGCCGATTCCGAACGACAAAACTAAGAAGCTTCTCATGAAAGTTATACAATCTAGGTTTACCAGTTTTGACCAAGTGCGGGAAGGAAGATTGGCTTAACTTGTGAACGACAATTACTAAACCCAGCTTACCCATTACTTTGTTTGTGCGAAGTTATATTGTAGCCACAAAGAATGGGACCTCCCGTTTTACGCCGATCTCAAACGACAAATCCAAGAAGCTTCTCATGAATGTTTTATACTCTTGAACGTTTGTCAGACTTTGGCAAGAGGTGAGGAAGTGAAAAAAACGCGGGTGTTGGTAATTTCGGGATTTGAATCAAGGATCCCTAGCTTGTAGTTCAACGGACTAACCTATGCCTCTACGATGATTGAAACATGACTTGTGGGCAATGGAGTAGGGGACAAATATCCCAATACTCAGAAGAAGCACCTCTGTTACTGAAAAAAATAGCATTAGGCCCTTCTTTGTGGGAAAAATAATAACTTTGCTCAAGCATATGAAGGGAGAAGCTAGGTTTGAGGTCCTGAATGGGCCATTAATGCCAAATTTTTCATTTTACATCTCATGTCAGAGGCAGTTAGGTAAAGAACGTGTTCAATGGAAAGGCATATTGTTTAGAGGAAAACTATTTCAACACCGACTATGAAGAAAAGCAATGGCGGATGGAAATATCTTCACTGTTGGGAAGATACACAGTTGGGATTAAGTATTTGTACGAAATAGATGAGGCAAACTGTGCCATCCAATTATATTGCAAGAAAGCTTTATGTTCAAACAAAATGTTGACAACAACACCAAAGAATCATTGGAAGAACCATGGCAAAGTCCAGCAATACAGAATTAAACGTTTTGAGGGGCAATAATGAAAACTTAAAAATAAATTGAGGTCTCGACTTACCGCTTTCACAGCTAATCAATTCATTTAATTTCTTCTTGGTGAATCCATTATCAAGAGTTTAATTCCAGGATGAGATTGCATGCACAGGTTTATCTGAAAAGATTTTTTTTTAAAGAATACTAAGCGTAGATCTGTTTAAGAAAAATACATACCTGTGCATGGGTTACAGCCGGTGCAATATCAAATCCAGATTTGATCCAACCATTCGAATTTGTATTCAATTTTATTGCGTAAAATAAAAGCGATCCTCTTCAATTGAATATTTTTTTCAAATTGGCAGTTTTCCAAACTGAAAAATAAATAAAAAAAAACGTTGATTACTGAGAATAGTTTTTGCAGAGTTGTTTAATAGTTTTGTTTTAGAATTTTAGATTATTAATTATGGTCTTGCTTAAGGACCAAATAAAGTAGGTGCATTCTTATAGATACTATCACAAAGGACATGGATACCTATAAGCGCCATTTTTGAAATCCAGCAAACAAAAAGAAAACCCGGTTTAATTGAAACCGATGAAAACAAAATGCTCAACCTTCTAGAGAAAAGCCAAATAAAGGTTTCTCAAAGCGAGATGAATGGATGTGTGTTTGCTATCCTAAATAAAAGAAATCCGCATGCATCGTTTGGCTTTCACGATTGTTTTAGATATATCATGACAACAATATAATAGACAGGCATATCGAGGTATCCGTTCGCGCAGAGGCTTAATGCGGTAAAATACGTTTTTTTTTGTTCGGAATTCATTGTAAGCTTCATTTATTTCAAAACCTCGAAAGCAAACTGAGTTCCGATTTGAACTGACTTAAATTGGAAATTCTTTCAAACGGATACCTCGACAGGGCTGATAACCTCTATGCCTAAATCAGCTGATGCTGAAATAAGTTACCATATTATCTTAGTGATCTTAGTGAACTCCTTCTAGAGAAGAAAGATCTGCGATTATTTTCTGCTTCAGAGTTGCAGCCTATAGTTAAATCCCAAACTATTTGTTAAACATTTTGGGATTTATTCGAAGTCGAGCAATCCACCGTAGAGATTATCAAAGCTTTAGCCCAGCAAAGACCTACAGGAGAACATTCTCATTATTGGAGGCACTTCGTACAAACGCAGATGTTCAGAAGATACAATCGAAATCACATCTCAAAATGTGTCGAAAGCCGCAAGATAAACACTTGCAGCAAGGACATTCAAAATTTAAACCAACTAAAATCGACACGAACAATTTACCAGTTTGGAATGAAAGATTGGCTAAAAATGTGAATGACTACTATTAAACCTAGCCTATCTAAATATTTATTTGTGTGAAGCATGGGACATCCGTTTTAACGCCGATTCCGAACGACAAAACTAAGAAGCTTCTCATGAAAGTTATACAATCTAGGTTTACCAGTTTTGACCAAGTGCGGGAAGGAAGATTGGCTTAACTTGTGAACGACAATTACTAAACCCAGCTTACCCATTACTTTGTTTGTGCGAAGTTATATTGTAGCCACAAAGAATGGGACCTCCCGTTTTACGCCGATCTCAAACGAAAAATCCAAGAAGCTTCTCATGAATGTTTTATACTCTTGAACGTTTGTCAGACTTTGGCAAGAGGTGAGGAGGTGAAAAAAACGCGGGTGTTGGTAATTTCGGGATTTGAATCAAGGATCCCTAGCTTGTAGTTCAACGGACTAACCTATGCCTCTACGATGATTGAAACATGACTTGTGGGCAATGGAGTAGGCGACAAATATCCCAATACTCAGAAGAAGCACCTCTGTTACTGAAAAAAATAGCATTAGGCCCTTCTTTGTGGGAAAAATAATAACTTTGCTCAAGCATATGAAGGGAGAAGCTAGGTTTGAGGTCCTGAATGGGCCATTAATGCCAAATTTTTCATTTTACATCTCATGTCAGAGGCAGTTAGGTAAAGAACGTGTTCAATGGAAAGGCATATTGTTTAGAGGAAAACTATTTCAACACCGACTATGAAGAAAAGCAATGGCGGATGGAAATATCTTCACTGTTGGGAAGATACAGAGTTGGGATTATTATTTGTACGAAATAGATGAGGCAAACTGTGCCATCCAATTATATTGCAAGAAGTCTTTATGTTCAAACAAAATGTTGACAACAACACCAAAGAATCATTGGAAGAACCATGGCAAAGTCCAGCAATACAGAATTAAACGTTTTGAGGGGCAATAATGAAAACTTAAAAATAAATTGAGGTCTCGACTTACCGCTTTCACAGCTAATCAATTCATTTAATTTCTTCTTGGTGAATCCATTATCAAGAGTTTAATTCCAGGATGAGATTGCATGCACAGGTTTATCTGAAAAGATTTTTTTTTTTAAAGAATACTAAGCGTAGATCTGTTTAAGAAAAATACATACCTGTGCATGGGTTACAGCCGGTGCAATATCAAATCCAGATTTGATCCAACCATTCGAATTTGTATTCAATTTTATTGCGTAAAATAAAAGCGATCCTCTTCAATTGAATATTTTTTTCAAATTGGCAGTTTTCCAATCTGAAAAATAAATAAAAAAAAACGTTGATTACTGAGAATAGTTTTTGCACAGTTGTTTAATAGTTTTGTTTTAGAATTTTAGATTATTAATTATGGTCTTGCTTAAGGACCAAATAAAGTAGGTGCATTCTTATAGATACTATCACAAAGGACATGGATACCTATAAGCGCCATTTTTGAAATCCAGCAAACAAAAAGAAAACCCGGTTTCAATTAAACCGATGAAAACAAAATGCTCAACCTTCTAGAGAAAAGCCAAATAAAGGTTTCTCAAAGCGAGATGAATGGATGTGTGTTTGCTATCCTAAATAAAAGAAATCCGCATGCATCGTTTGGCTTTCACGATTGTTTTAGATATATCATGACAACAATATAATAGACAGGCATATCGAGGTATCCGTTCGCGCAGAGGCTTAATGCGGTAAAATACGTTTTTTTTGTTCGGAATTCATTGTAAGCTTCATTTATTTCAAAACCTCGAAAGCAAACTGAGTTCCGATTTGAACTGACTTAAATTGGAAATTCTTTCAAACGGATACCTCGACAGGGCTGATAACCTCTATGCCTAAATCAGCTGATGCTGAAATAAGTTACCATATTATCTTAGTGATCTTAGTGAACTTCTTCTAGAGACGAAAGATCTGCGATTATTTTCTGCTTCAGAGTTGCAGCCTATAGTTCAGCAAAGACTTGTAGGACTTAGATCCCAAATACTCAGAAGAGCGAGGAGAACTCTGAACTCTGAACTCTAAAGAACTGAAGAACAAACATCTGTAGATATCGAGGGGCTCCAGCTGTTTTATGTTTATGCTTTATGTTCGCATCACCTGATAGAAGAGTTTGGAAAAAAAAGACTAGCCCTTGAATTATTTTTTTTATAAACTTTTTCAGGTGTGGGGAACCTATAACACTCATGGAGCGCCCCTAAAATGATGTTTATTGACTGTTCTTATGTTTGTAGTTCCGCCCAAACTATTTGTTAAACATTTTGGGATTTATTCGAAGTCGAGCAATCCACCGTAGGGATTATCAAAGCTTTAGCCCAGCAAAGACCTACAGGAGAACATTCTCATTATTGGAGGCACTTCGTACAAACGCAGATGTTCAGAAGATACAATCGAAATCACATCTCAAAATGTGTCGAAAGCCGCAAGATAAACACTTGCAGCAAGGACATTCAAAATTTAAACCAACTAAAATCGACACGAACAATTTACCAGTTTGGAATGAAAGATTGGCTAAAAATGTGAATGACTACTATAAAACCTAGCCTATCTAAATATTTATTTGTGTGAAGCATGGGACATCCGTTTTAACGCCGATTCCGAACGACAAAACTAAGAAGCTTCTCATGAAAGTTATACAATCTAGGTTTACCAGTTTTGACCAAGTGCGGGAAGGAAGATTGGCTTAACTTGTGAACGACAATTACTAAACCCAGCTTACCCATTACTTTGTTTGTGCGAAGTTATATTGTAGCCACAAAGAATGGGACCTCCCGTTTTACGCCGATCTCAAACGACAAATCCAAGAAGCTTCTCATGAATGTTTTATG
Source organism: Rhingia campestris (assembly GCA_932526625.1). Lineage (NCBI taxonomy): Eukaryota > Metazoa > Arthropoda > Insecta > Diptera > Syrphidae > Rhingia > Rhingia campestris. Next base: position 55,380,457 of record OW052183.1, read on the forward strand.
CTCTTGAACGTTTGTCAGACTTTGGCAAGAGGTGAGGAGGTGAAAAAAACGCGGGTGTTGGTAATTTCGGGATTTGAATCAAGGATCCCTAGCTTGTAGTTCAACGGACTAACCTATGCCTCTACGATGATTGAAACATGACTTGTGGGCAATGGAGTAGGGGACAAATATCCCAATACTCAGAAGAAGCACCTCTGTTACTGAAAAAAATAGCATTAGGCCCTTCTTTGTGGGAAAAATAATAACTTTGCTCAAGCATATGAAGGGAGAAGCTAGGTTTGAGGTCCTGAATGGGCCATTAATGCCAAATTTTTCATTTTACATCTCATGTCAGAGGCAGTTAGGTAAAGAACGTGTTCAATGGAAAGGCATATTGTTTAGAGGAAAACTATTTCAACACCGACTATGAAGAAAAGCAATGGCGGATGGAAATATCTTCACTGTTGGGAAGATACACAGTTGGGATTAAGTATTTGTACGAAATAGATGAGGCAAACTGTGCCATCCAATTATATTGCAAGAAGTCTTTATGTTCAAACAAAATGTTGACAACAACACCAAAGAATCATTGGAAGAACCATGGCAAAGTCCAGCAATACAGAATTAAACGTTTTGAGGGGCAATAATGAAAAATTAAAAATAAATTGAGGTCTCGACTTACCGCTTTCACAGCTAATCAATTCATTTAATTTCTTCTTGGTGAATCCATTATCAAGAGTTTAATTCCAGGATGAGATTGCATGCACAGGTTTATCTGAAAAGATTTTTTTTTTAAAGAATACTAAGCGTAGATCTGTTTAAGAAAAATACATACCTGTGCATGGGTTACAGCCGGTGCAATATCAAATCCAGATTTGATCCAACCATTCGAATTTGTATTCAATTTTATTGCGTAAAATAAAAGCGATCCTCTTCAATTGAATATTTTTTTCAAATTGGCAGTTTTCCAATCTGAAAAATATATAAAAAAAAAACGTTGATTACTGAGAATAGTTTTTGCACAGTTGTTTAATAGTTTTGTTTTAGAATTTTAGATTATTAATTATGGTCTTGCTTAAGGACCAAATAAAGTAGGTGCATTCTTATAGATACTATCACAAAGGACATGGATACCTATAAGCGCCATTTTTGAAATCCAGCAAACAAAAAGAAAACCCGGTTTAATTGAAACCGATGAAAACAAAATGCTCAACCTTCTAGAGAAAAGCCAAATAAAGGTTTCTCAAAGCGAGATGAATGGATGTGTGTTTGCTATCCTAAATAAAAGAAATCCGCATGCATCGTTTGGCTTTCACGATTGTTTTAGATATATCATGACAACAATATAATAGACAGGCATATCGAGGTATCCGTTCGCGCAGAGGCTTAATGCGGTAAAATACGTTTTTTTTGTTCGGAATTCATTGTAAGCTTCATTTATTTCAAAACCTCGAAAGCAAACTGAGTTCCGATTTGAACTGACTTAAATTGGAAATTCTTTCAAACGGATACCTCGACAGGGCTGATAACCTCTATGCCTAAATCAGCTGATGCTGAAATAAGTTACCATATTATCTTAGTGATCTTAGTGAACTCCTTCTAGAGACGAAAGATCTGCGATTATTTTCTGCTTCAGAGTTGCAGCCTATAGTTCAGCAAAGACTTGTAGGACTTAGATCCCAAATACTCAGAAGAGCGAGGAGAACTCTGAACTCTGAACTCTAAAGAACTGAAGAACAAACATCTGTAGATATCGAGGGGCTCCAGCTGTTTTATGTTTATGCTTTATGTTCGCATCACCTGATAGAAGAGTTTGGAAAAAAAAGACTAGCCCTTGAATTATTTTTTTTATAAACTTTTTCAGGTGTGGGGAACCTATAACACTCATGGAGCGCCCCTAAAATGATGTTTATTGACTGTTCTTATGTTTGTAGTTCCGCCCAAACTATTTGTTAAACATTTTGGGATTTATTCGAAGTCGAGCAATCCACCGTAGGGATTATCAAAGCTTTAGCCCAGCAAAGACCTACAGGAGAACATTCTCATTATTGGAGGCACTTCGTACAAACGCAGATGTTCAGAAGATACAATCGAAATCACATCTCAAAATGTGTCGAAAGCCGCAAGATAAACACTTGCAGCAAGGACATTCAAAATTTAAACCAACTAAAATCGACACGAACAATTTACCAGTTTGGAATGAAAGATTGGCTAAAAATGTGAATGACTACTATAAAACCTAGCCTATCTAAATATTTATTTGTGTGAAGCATGGGACATCCGTTTTAACGCCGATTCCGAACGACAAAACTAAGAAGCTTCTCATGAAAGTTATACAATCTAGGTTTACCAGTTTTGACCAAGTGCGGGAAGGAAGATTGGCTTAACTTGTGAACGACAATTACTAAACCCAGCTTACCCATTACTTTGTTTGTGCGAAGTTATATTGTAGCCACAAAGAATGGGACCTCCCGTTTTACGCCGATCTCAAACGACAAATCCAAGAAGCTTCTCATGAATGTTTTATGCTCTTGAACGTTTGTCAGACTTTGGCAAGAGGTGAGGAGGTGAAAAAAACGCGGGTGTTGGTAATTTCGGGATTTGAATCAAGGATCCCTAGCTTGTAGTTCAACGGACTAACCTATGCCTCTACGATGATTGAAACATGACTTGTGGGCAATGGAGTAGGGGACAAATATCCCAATACTCAGAAGAAGCACCTCTGTTACTGAAAAAAATAGCATTAGGCCCTTCTTTGTGGGAAAAATAATAACTTTGCTCAAGCATATGAAGGGAGAAGCTAGGTTTGAGGTCCTGAATGGGCCATTAATGCCAAATTTTTCATTTTACATCTCATGTCAGAGGCAGTTAGGTAAAGAACGTGTTCAATGGAAAGGCATATTGTTTAGAGGAAAACTATTTCAACACCGACTATGAAGAAAAGCAATGGCGGATGGAAATATCTTCACTGTTGGGAAGATACACAGTTGGGATTAAGTATTTGTACGAAATAGATGAGGCAAACTGTGCCATCCAATTATATTGCAAGAAGTCTTTATGTTCAAACAAAATGTTGACAACAACACCAAAGAATCATTGGAAGAACCATGGCAAAGTCCAGCAATACAGAATTAAACGTTTTGAGGGGCAATAATGAAAACTTAAAAATAAATTGAGGTCTCGACTTACCGCTTTCACAGCTAATCAATTCATTTAATTTCTTCTTGGTGAATCCATTATCAAAAGTTTAATTCCAGGATGAGATTGCATGCACAGGTTTATCTGAAAAGATTTTTTTTTTTAAAGAATACTAAGCGTAGATCTGTTTAAGAAAAATACATACCTGTGCATGGGTTACAGCCGGTGCAATATCAAATCCAGATTTGATCCAACCATTCGAATTTGTATTCAATTTGATTGCGTAAAATAAAAGCGATCCTCTTCAATTGAATATTTTTTTCAAATTGGCAGTTTTCCAATCTGAAAAATATATAAAAAAAAAACGTTGATTACTGAGAATAGTTTTTGCACAGTTGTTTAATAGTTTTGTTTTAGAATTTTAGATTATTAATTATGGTCTTGCTTAAGGACCAAATAAAGTAGGTGCATTCTTATAGATACTATCACAAAGGACATGGATACCTATAAGCGCCATTTTTGAAATCCAGCAAACAAAAAGAAAACCCGGTTTAATTGAAACCGATGAAAACAAAATGCTCAACCTTCTAGAGAAAAGCCAAATAAAGGTTTCTCAAAGCGAGATGAATGGATGTGTGTTTGCTATCCTAAATAAAAGAAATCCGCATGCATCGTTTGGCTTTCACGATTGTTTTAGATATATCATGACAACAATATAATAGACAGGCATATCGAGGTATCCGTTCGCGCAGAGGCTTAATGCGGTAAAATACGTTTTTTTTGTTCGGAATTCATTGTAAGCTTCATTTATTTCAAAACCTCGAAAGCAAACTGAGTTCCGATTTGAACTGACTTAAATTGGAAATTCTTTCAAACGGATACCTCGACAGGGCTGATAACCTCTATGCCTAAATCAGCTGATGCTGAAATAAGTTACCATATTATCTTAGTGATCTTAGTGAACTCCTTCTAGAGAAGAAAGATCTGCGATTATTTTCTGCTTCAGAGTTGCAGCCTATAGTTAAATCCCAAACTATTTGTTAAACATTTTGGGATTTATTCGAAGTCGAGCAATCCACCGTAGAGATTATCAAAGCTTTAGCCCAGCAAAGACCTACAGGAGAACATTCTCATTATTGGAGGCACTTCGTACAAACGCAGATGTTCAGAAGATACAATCGAAATCACATCTCAAAATGTGTCGAAAGCCGCAAGATAAACACTTGCAGCAAGGACATTAAAAATTTAAACCAACTAAAATCGACACGAACAATGTACCAGTTTGGAATGAAAGATTGGCTAAAAATGTGAATGACTACTATTAAACCTAGCCTATCTAAATATTTATTTGTGTGAAGCATGGGACATCCGTTTTAACGCCGATTCCGAACGACAAAACTAAGAAGCTTCTCATGAAAGTTATACAATCTAGGTTTACCAGTTTTGACCAAGTGCGGGAAGGAAGATTGGCTAAACTTGTGAACGACAATTACTAAACCCAGCTTACCCATTACTTTGTTTGTGCGAAGTTATATTGTAGCCACAAGGAATGGGACCTCCCGTTTTACGCCGATCTCAAACGACAAATCCAAGAAGCTTCTCATGAATGTTTTATACTCTTGAACGTTTGTCAGACTTTGGCAAGAGGTGAGGAGGTGAAAAAAACGCGGGTGTTGGTAATTTCGGGATTTGAATCAAGGATCCCTAGCTTGTAGTTCAACGGACTAACCTATGCCTCTACGATGATTGAAACATGACTTGTGGGCAATGGAGTAGGGGACAAATATCCTAATACTCAGAAGAAGCACCTCTGTTACTGAAAAAAATAGCATTAGGCCCTTCTTTGTGGGAAAAATAATAACTTTGCTCAAGCATATGAAGGGAGAAGCTAGGTTTGAGGTCCTGAATGGGCCATTAATGCCAAATTTTTCATTTTACATCTCATGTCAGAGGCAGTTAGGTAAAGAACGTGTTCAATGGAAAGGCATATTGTTTAGAGGAAAACTATTTCAACACCGACTATGAAGAAAAGCAATGGCGGATGGAAATATCTTCACTGTTGGGAAGATACACAGTTGGGATTAAGTATTTGTACGAAATAGATGAGGCAAACTGTGCCATCCAATTATATTGCAAGAATTCTTTATGTTCAAACAAAATGTTGACAACAACACCAAAGAATCATTGGAAGAACCATGGCAAAGTCCAGCAATACAGAATTAAACGTTTTGAGGGGCAATAATGAAAACTTAAAAATAAATTGAGGTCTCGACTTACCGCTTTCACAGCTAATCAATTCATTTAATTTCTTCTTGGTGAATCCATTATCAAGAGTTTAATTCCAGGATGAGATTGCATGCACAGGTTTATCTGATAAGATTTTTTTTTTTAAAGAATACTAAGCGTAGATCTGTTTAAGAAAAATACATACCTGTGCATGGGTTACAGCCGGTGCAATATCAAATCCAGATTTGATCCAACCATTCGAATTTGTATTCAATTTTATTGCGTAAAATAAAAGCGATCCTCTTCAATTGAATATTTTTTTCAAATTGGCAGTTTTCCAATCTGAAAAATAAATAAAAAAAAACGTTGATTACTGAGAATAGTTTTTGCACAGTTGTTTAATAGTTTTGTTTTAGAATTTTAGATTATTAATTATGGTCTTGCTTAAGGACCAAATAAAGTAGGTGCATTCTTATAGATACTATCACAAAGGACATGGATACCTATAAGCGCCATTTTTGAAATCCAGCAAACAAAAAGAAAACCCGGTTTAATTGAAACCGATGAAAACAAAATGCTCAACCTTCTAGAGAAAAGCCAAATAAAGGTTTCTCAAAGCGAGATGAATGGATGTGTGTTTGCTATCCTAAATAAAAGAAATCCGCATGCATCGTTTGGCTTTCACGATTGTTTTAGATATATCATGACAACAATATAATAGACAGGCATATCGAGGTATCCGTTCGCGCAGAGGCTTAATGCGGTAAAATACGTTTTTTTTGTTCGGAATTCATTGTAAGCTTCATTTATTTCAAAACCTCGAAAGCAAACTGAGTTCCGATTTGAACTGACTTAAATTGGAAATTCTTTCAAACGGATACCTCGACAGGGCTGATAACCTCTATGCCTAAATCAGCTGATGCTGAAATAAGTTACCATATTATCTTAGTGATCTTAGTGAACTCCTTCTAGAGACGAAAGATCTGCGATTATTTTCTGCTTCAGAGTTTCAGCCTATAGTTCAGCAAAGACTTGTAAGACGTAGATCCCCATAATACAGATACTACTATGGCAAATACTCAGAAGAGCGAGGAGAACTCTGAACTCTGAACTCTAAAGAACTGAAGAACAAACATCTGTAGATATCGAGGGGCTCCAGCTGTTTTATGTTTATGCTTTATGTTCGCATCACCTGATAGAAGAGTTTGGAAAAAAAAGACTAGCCCTTGAATTATTTTTTTTATAAACTTTTTCAGGTGTGGGGAACCTATAACACTCATGGAGCGCCCCTAAAATGATGTTTATTGACTGTTCTTATGTTTGTAGTTCCGCCCAAACTATTTGTTAAACATTTTGGGATTTATTCGAAGTCGAGCAATCCACCGTAGAGATTATCAAAGCTTTAGCCCAGCAAAGACCTACAGGAGAACATTCTCATTATTGAAGGCAATTCGTACAAACGCAGATGTTCAGAAGATACAATCGAAATCACATCTCAAAATGTGTCGAAAGCCGCAAGATAAACACTTGCAGCAAGGACATTAAAAATTTAAACCAACTAAAATCGACACGAACAATTTACCAGTTTGGAATGAAAGATTGGCTAAAAATGTGAATGACTACTATTAAACCTAGCCTATCTAAATATTTATTTGTGTGAAGCATGGGACATCCGTTTTAACGCCGATTCCGAACGACAAAACTAAGAAGCTTCTCATGAAAGTTATACAATCTAGGTTTACCAGTTTTGACCAAGTGCGGGAAGGAAGATTGGCTTAACTTGTGAACGACAATTACTAAACCCAGCTTACCCATTACTTTGTTTGTGCGAAGTTATATTGTAGCCACAAAGAATGGGACCTCCCGTTTTACGCCGATCTCAAACGACAAATCCAAGAAGCTTCTCATGAATGTTTTATACTCTTGAACGTTTGTCAGACTTTGGCAAGAGGTGAGGAGGTGAAAAATACGCGGGTGTTGGTAATTTCGGGATTTGAATCAAGGATCCCTAGCTTGTAGTTCAACGGACTAACCTATGCCTCTACGATGATTGAAACATGACTTGTGGGCAATGGAGTAGGGGACAAATTTCCCAATACTCAGAAGAAGCACCTCTGTTACTGAAAAAAATAGCATTAGGCCCTTCTTTGTGGGAAAAATAATAACTTTGCTCAAGCATATGAAGGGAGAAGCTAGGTTTGAGGTCCTGAATGGGCCATTAATGCCAAATTTTTCATTTTACATCTCATGTCAGAGGCAGTTAGGTAAAGAACGTGTTCAATGGAAAGGCATATTGTTTAGAGGAAAACTATTTCAACACCGACTATGAAGAAAAGCAATGGCGGATGGAAATATCTTCACTGTTGGGAAGATACACAGTTGGGATTAAGTATTTGTACGAAATAGATGAGGCAAACTGTGCCATCCAATTATATTGCAAGAAGTCTTTATGTTCAAACAAAATGTTGACAACAACACCAAAGAATCATTGGAAGAACCATGGCAAAGTCCAGCAATACAGAATTAAACGTTTTGAGGGGCAATAATGAAAACTTAAAAATAAATTGAGGTCTCGACTTACCGCTTTCACAGCTAATCAATTCATTTAATTTCTTCTTGGTGAATCCATTATCAAGAGTTTAATTCCAGGATGAGATTGCATGCACAGGTTTATCTGAAAAGATTTTTTTTTTTAAAGAATACTAAGCGTAGATTTGTTTAAGAAAAATACATACCTGTGCATGGGTTTCAGCCGGTGCAATATCAAATCCAGATTTGATCCAACCATTCGAATTTGTATTCAATTTTATTGCGTAAAATAAAAGCGATCCTCTTCAATTGAATATTTTTTTCAAATTGGCAGTTTTCCAATCTGAAAAATAAATAAAAAAAAACGTTGATTACTGAGAATAGTTTTTGCACAGTTGTTTAATAGTTTTGTTTTAGAATTTTAGATTATTAATTATGGTCTTGCTTAAGGACCAAATAAAGTAGGTGCATTCTTATAGATACTATCACAAAGGACATGGATACCTATAAGCGCCATTTTTGAAATCCAGCAAACAAAAAGAAAACCCGGTTTAATTGAAACCGATGATAACAAAATGCTCAACCTTCTAGAGAAAAGCCAAATAAAGGTTTCTCAAAGCGAGATGAATGGATGTGTGTTTGCTATCCTAAATAAAAGAAATCCGCATGCATCGTTTGGCTTTCACGATTGTTTTAGATATATCATGACAACAATATAATAGACAGGCATATCGAGGTATCCGTTCGCGCAGAGGCTTAATGCGGTAAAATACGTTTTTTTTGTTCGGAATTCATTGTAAGCTTCATTTATTTCAAAACCTCGAAAGCAAACTGAGTTCCGATTTGAACTGACTTAAATTGGAAATTCTTTCAAACGGATACCTCGACAGGGCTGATAACCTCTATGCCTAAATCAGCTGATGCTGAAATAAGTTACCATATTATCTTAGTGATCTTAGTGAACTCCTTCTAGAGAAGAAAGATCTGCGATTATTTTCTGCTTCAGAGTTGCAGCCTATAGTTAAATCCCAAACTATTTGTTAAACATTTTGGGATTTATTCGAAGTCGAGCAATCCACCGTAGAGATTATCAAAGCTTTAGCCCAGCAAAGACCTACAGGAGAACATTCTCATTATTGGAGGCACTTCGTACAAACGCAGATGTTCAGAAGATACAATCGAAATCACATCTCAAAATGTGTCGAAAGCCGCAAGATAAACACTTGCGGCAAGGACATTAAAAATTTAAACCAACTAAAATCGACACGAACAATTTACCAGTTTGGAATGAAAGATTGGCTAAAAATGTGAATGACTACTATTAAACCTAGCCTATCTAAATATTTATTTGTGTGAAGCATGGGACATCCGTTTTAACGCCGATTCCGAACGACAAAACTAAGAAGCTTCTCATGAAAGTTATACAATCTAGGTTTTGACCAAGTGCGGGAAGGAAGATTGGCTTAACTTGTGAACGACAATTACTAAACCCAGCTTACCCATTACTTTGTTTGTGCGAAGTTATATTGTAGCCACAAAGAATGGGACCTCCCGTTTTACGCCGATCTCAAACGACAAATCCAAGAAGCTTCTCATGAATGTTTTATACTCTTGAACGTTTGTCAGACTTTGGCAAGAGGTGAGGAGGTGAAAAAAACGCGGGTGTTGGTAATTTCGGGATTTGAATCAAGGATCCCTAGCTTGTAGTTCAACGGACTAACCTATGCCTCTACGATGATTGAAACATGACTTGTGGGCAATGGAGTAGGGGACAAATATCCCAATACTCAGAAGAAGCACCTCTGTTACTGAAAAAAATAGCATTAGGCCCTTCTTTGTGGGAAAAATAATAACTTTGCTCAAGCATATGAAGGGAGAAGCTAGGTTTGAGGTCCTGAATGGGCCATTAATGCCAAATTTTTCATTTTACATCTCATGTCAGAGGCAGTTAGGTAAAGAACGTGTTCAATGGAAAGGCATATTGTTTAGAGGAAAACTATTTCAACACCGACTATGATGAAAAGCAATGGCGGATGGAAATATCTTCACTGTTGGGAAGATACACAGTTGGGATTAAGTATTTGTACGAAATAGATGAGGCAAACTGTGCCATCCAATTATATTGCAAGAAGTCTTTATGTTCAAACAAAATGTTGACAACAACACCAAAGAATCATTGGAAAAACCATGGCAAAGTCCAGCAATACAGAATTAAACGTTTTGAGGGGCAATAATGAAAACTTAAAAATAAATTGAGGTCTCGACTTACCGCTTTCACAGCTAATCAATTCATTTAATTTCTTCTTGGTGAATCCATTATCAAGAGTTTAATTCCAGGATGAGATTGCATGCACAGGTTTATCTGAAAAGATTTTTTTTTTAAAGAATACTAAGCGTAGATCTGTTTAAGAAAAATACATACCTGTGCATGGGTTACAGCCGGTGCAATATCAAATCCAGATTTGATCCAACCATTCGAATTTGTATTCAATTTTATTGCGTAAAATAAAAGCGATCCTCTTCAATTGAATATTTTTTTCAAATTGGCAGTTTTCCAATCTGAAAAATAAATAAAAAAAAACGTTGATTACTGAGAATAGTTTTTGCACAGTTGTTTAATAGTTTTGTTTTAGAATTTTAGATTATTAATTCTGGTCTTGCTTAAGGACCAAATAAAGTAGGTGCATTCTTATAGATACTATCACAAAGGACATGGATACCTATAAGCGCCATTTTTGAAATCCAGCAAACAAAAAGAAAACCCGGTTTAATTGAAACCGATGAAAACAAAATGCTCCACCTTCTAGAGAAAAGCCAAATAAAGGTTTCTCAAAGCGAGATGAATGGATGTGTGTTTGCTATCCTAAATAAAAGAAATCCGCATGCATCGTTTGGCTTTCACGATTGTTTTAGATATATCATGACAACAATATAATAGACAGGCATATCGAGGTATCCGTTCGCGCAGAGGCTTAATGCGGTAAAATACGTTTTTTTTGTTCGGAATTCATTGTAAGCTTCATTTATTTCAAAACCTCGAAAGCAAACTGAGTTCCGATTTGAACTGACTTAAATTGGAAATTCTTTCAAACGGATACCTCGACAGGGCTGATAACCTCTATGCCTAAATCAGCTGATGCTGAAATAAGTTACCATATTATCTTAGTGATCTTAGTGAACTCCTTCTAGAGACGAAAGATCTGCGATTATTTTCTGCTTCAGAGTTGCAGCCTATAGTTCAGCAAAGACTTGTAGGACGTAGATCCCCATAATACAGATACTACTATGGCAAATACTCAGAAGAGCTAGGAGAAATCTGAACTCTGAACTCTAAAGAACTGAAGAACAAACATCTGTAGATATCGAGGGGCTCCAGCTGTTTTATGTTTATGCTTTATGTTCGCATCACCTGATAGAAGAGTTTGGAAAAAAAAGACTAGCCCTTGAATTATTTTTTTTATAAACTTTTTCAGGTGTGGGGAACCTATAACACTCATGGAGCGCCCCTAAAATGATGTTTATTGACTGTTCTTATGTTTGTAGTTCCGCCCAAACTATTTGTTAAACATTTTGGGATTTATTCGAAGTCGAGCAATCCACCGTAGAGATTATCAAAGCTTTAGCCCAGCAAAGACCTACAGGAGAACATTCTCATTATTGGAGGCACTTCGTACAAACGCAGATGTTCAGAAGATACAATCGAAATCACATCTCAAAATGTGTCGAAAGCCGCAAGATAAACACTTGCAGCAAGGACATTAAAAATTTAAACCAACTAAAATCGACACGAACAATTTACCAGTTTGGAATGAAAGATTGGCTAAAAATGTGAATGACTACTATTAAACCTAGCCTATCTAAATATTTATTTGTGTGAAGCATGGGACATCCGTTTTAACGCCGATTCCGAACGACAAAACTAAGAAGCTTCTCATGAAAGTTATACAATCTAGGTTTACCAGTTTTGACCAAGTGCGGGAAGGAAGATTGGCTTAACTTGTGAACGACAATTACTAAACCCAGCTTACCCATTACTTTGTTTGTGCGAAGTTATATTGTAGCCACAAAGAATGGGACCTCCCGTTTTACGCCGATCTCAAACGACAAATCCAAGAAGCTTCTCATGAATGTTTTATACTCTTGAACGTTTGTCAGACTTTGGCAAGAGGTGAGGAGGTGAAAAAAACGCGGGTGTTGGTAATTTCGGGATTTGAATCAAGGATCCCTAGCTTGTAGTTCAACGGACTAACCTATGCCTCTACGATGATTGAAACATGACTTGTGGGCAATGGAGTAGGGGACAAATATCCCAATACTCAGAAGAAGCACCTCTGTTACTGAAAAAAATAGCATTAGGCCCTTCTTTGTGGGAAAAATAATAACTTTGCTCAAGCATATGAAGGGAGAAGTTAGGTTTGAGGTCCTGAATGGGCCATTAATGCCAAATTTTTCATTTTACATCTCATGTCAGAGGCAGTTAGGTAAAGAACGTGTTCAATGGAAAGGCATATTGTTTAGAGGAAAACTATTTCAACACCGACTATGAAGAAAAGCAATGGCGGATGGAAATATCTTCACTGTTGGGAAGATACACAGTTGGGATTAAGTATTTGTACGAAATAGATGAGGCAAACTGTGCCATCCAATTATATTGCAAGAAGTCTTTATGTTCAAACAAAATGTTGACAACAACACCAAAGAATCATTGGAAGAACCATGGCAAAGTCCAGCAATACAGAATTAAACGTTTTGAGGGGCAATAATGAAAACTTAAAAATAAATTGAGGTCTCGACTTACCGCTTTCACAGCTAATCAATTCATTTAATTTCTTCTTGGTGAATCCATTATCAAGAGTTTAATTCCAGGATGAGATTGCATGCACAGGTTTATCTGAAAAGATTTTTTTTTTTTAAAGAATACTAAGCGTAGATCTGTTTAAGAAAAATACATACCTGTGCATGGGTTACAGCCGGTGCAATATCAAATCCAGATTTGATCCAACCATTCGAATTTGTATTCAATTTTATTGCATAAAATAAAAGCGATCCTCTTCAATTGAATATTTTTTTCAAATTGGCAGTTTTCCAATCTGAAAAATAAATAAAAAAAAACGTTGATTACTGAGAATAGTTTTTGCAGAGTTGTTTAATAGTTTTGTTTTAGAATTTTAGATTATTAATTATGGTCTTGCTTAAGGACCAAATAAAGTAGGTGCATTCTTATAGATACTATCACAAAGGACATGGATACCTATAAGCGCCATTTTTGAAATCCAGCAAACAAAAAGAAAACCCGGTTTAATTGAAACCGATGAAAACAAAATGCTCAACCTTCTAGAGAAAAGCCAAATAAAGGTTTCTCAAAGCGAGATGAATGGATGTGTGTTTGCTATCCTAAATAAAAGAAATCCGCATGCATCGTTTGGCTTTCACGATTGTTTTAGATATATCATGACAACAATATAATAGACAGGCATATCGAGGTATCCGTTCGCGCAGAGGCTTAATGCGGTAAAATACGTTTTTTTTGTTCGGAATTCATTGTAAGCTTCATTTATTTCAAAAACCTCGAAAGCAAACTGAGTTCCGATTTGAACTGACTTAAATTGGAAATTCTTTCAAACGGATACCTCGACAGGGCTGATAACCTCTATGCCTAAATCAGCTGATGCTGAAATAAGTTACCATATTATCTTAGTGATCTTAGTGAACTCCTTCTAGAGACGAAAGATCTGCGATTATTTTCTGCTTCAGAGTTTCAGCCTATAGTTCAGCAAAGACTTGTAGGACGTAGATCCCCATAATACAGATACTACTATGGCAAATAGTAGCGAGGAGAACTCTGAACTCTGAACTCTAAAGAACTGAAGAACAAACATCTGTAGATATCGAGGGGCTCCAGCTGTTTTATGTTTATGGTTTATGTTCGCATCACCTGATAGAAGAGTTTGGAAAAAAAAGACTAGCCCTTGAATTATTTTTTTTTATAAACTTTTTCAGGTGTGGGGAACCTATAACACTCATGGAGCGCCCCTAAAATGATGTTTATTGACTGTTCTTATGTTTGTAGTTCCGCCCAAACTATTTGTTAAACATTTTGGGATTTATTCGAAGTCGAGCAATCCACCGTAGAGATTATCAAAGCTTTAGCCCAGCAAAGACCTACAGGAGAACATTCTCATTATTGGAGGCACTTCATACAAACGCAGATGTTCAGAAGATACAATCGAAATCACATCTCAAAATGTGTCGAAAGCCGCAAGATAAACACTTGCAGCAAGGACATTAAAAATTTAAACCAACTAAAATCGACACGAACAATTTACCAGTTTGGAATGAAAGATTGGCTAAAAATGTGAATGACTACTATTAAACCTAGCCTATCTAAATATTTATTTGTGTGAAGCATGGGACATCCGTTTTAACGCCGATTCCGAACGACAAAACTAAGAAGCTTCTCATGAAAGTTATACAATCTAGGTTTACCAGTTTTGACCAAGTGCGGGAAGGAAGATTGGCTTAACTTGTGAACGACAATTACTAAACCCAGCTTACCCATTACTTTGTTTGTGCGAAGTTATATTGTAGCCACAAAGAATGGGACCTCCCGTTTTACGCCGATCTCAAACGACAAATCCAAGAAGCTTCTCATGAATGTTTTATACTCTTGAACGTTTGTCAGACTTTGGCAAGAGGTGAGGAGGTGAAAAAAAACGCGGGTGTTGGTAATTTCGGGATTTGAATCAAGGATCCCTAGCTTGTAGTTCAACGGACTAACCTATGCCTCTACGATGATTGAAACATGACTTGTGGGCAATGGAGTAGGGGACAAATATCCCAATACTCAGAAGAAGCACCTCTGTTACTGAAAAAAATAGCATTAGGCCCTTATTTGTGGGAAAAATAATAACTTTGCTCAAGCATATGAAGGGAGAAGCTAGGTTTGAGGTCCTGAATGGGCCATTAATGCCAAATTTTTCATTTTACATCTCATGTCAGAGGCAGTTAGGTAAAGAACGTGTTCAATGGAAAGGCATATTGTTTAGAGGAAAACTATTTCAACACCGACTATGAAGAAAAGCAATGGCGGATGGAAATATCTTCACTGTTGGGAAGATACACAGTTGGGATTAAGTATTTGTACGAAATAGATGAGGCAAACTGTGCCATCCAATTATATTGCAAGAAGTCTTTATGTTCAAACAAAATGTTGACAACAACACCAAAGAATCATTGGAAAAACCATGGCAAAGTCCAGCAATACAGAATTAAACGTTTTGAGGGGCAATAATGAAAACTTAAAAATAAATTGAGGTCTCGACTTACCGCTTTCACAGCTAATCAATTCATTTAATTTCTTCTTGGTGAATCCATTATCAAGAGTTTAATTCCAGGATGAGATTGCATGCACAGGTTTATCTGAAAAGATTTTTTTTTTTTAAAGAATACTAAGCGTAGATCTGTTTAAGAAAAATACATACCTGTGCATGGGTTACAGCCGGTGCAATATCAAATCCAGATTTGATCCAACCATTCGAATTTGTATTCAATTTTATTGCGTAAAATAAAAGCGATCCTCTTCAATTGAATATTTTTTTCAAATTGGCAGTTTTCCAATCTGAAAAATAAATAAAAAAAAAACGTTGATTACTGAGAATAGTTTTTGCAGAGTTGTTTAATAGTTTTGTTTTAGAATTTTAGATTATTAATTATGGTCTTGCTTAAGGACCAAATAAAGTAGGTGCATTCTTATAGATACTATCACAAAGGACATGGATACCTATAAGCGCCATTTTTGAAATCCAGCAAACAAAAAGAAAACCCGGTTTAATTGAAACCGATGAAAACAAAATGCTCAACCTTCTAGAGAAAAGCCAAATAAAGGTTTCTCAAAGCGAGATGAATGGATGTGTGTTTGCTATCCTAAATAAAAGAAATCCGCATGCATCGTTTGGCTTTCACGATTGTTTTAGATATATCATGACAACAATATAATAGACAGGCATATCGAGGTATCCGTTCGCGCAGAGGCTTAATGCGGTAAAATACGTTTTTTTTGTTCGGAATTCATTGTAAGCTTCATTTATTTCAAAAACCTCGAAAGCAAACTGAGTTCCGATTTGAACTGACTTAAATTGGAAATTCTTTCAAACGGATAACTCGACAGGGCTGATAACCTCTATGCCTAAATCAGCTGATGCTGAAATAAGTTACCATATTATCTTAGTGATCTTAGTGAACTCCTTCTAGAGACGAAAGATCTGCGATTATTTTCTGCTTCAGAGTTTCAGCCTATAGTTCAGCAAAGACTTGTAGGACGTAGATCCCCATAATACAGATACTACTATGGCAAATACTCAGAAGAGCGAGGAGAACTCTGAACTCTGAACTCTAAAGAACTGAAGAACAAACATCTGTAGATATCGAGGGGCTCCAGCTGTTTTATGTTTATGGTTTATGTTCGCATCACCTGATAGAAGAGTTTGGAAAAAAAAGACTAGCCCTTGAATTATTTTTTTTTATAAACTTTTTCAGGTGTGGGGAACCTATAACACTCATGGAGCGCCCCTAAAATGATGTTTATTGACTGTTCTTATGTTTGTAGTTCCGCCCAAACTATTTGTTAAACATTTTGGGATTTATTCGAAGTCGAGCAATCCACCGTAGAGATTATCAAAGCTTTAGCCCAGCAAAGACCTACAGGAGAACATTCTCATTATTGGAGGCACTTCGTACAAACGCAGATGTTCAGAAGATACAATCGAAATCACATCTCAAAATGTGTCGAAAGCCGCAAGATAAACACTTGCAGCAAGGACATTAAAAATTTAAACCAACTAAAATCGACACGAACAATTTACCAGTTTGGAATGAAAGATTGGCTAAAAATGTGAATGACTACTATTAAACCTAGCCTATCTAAATATTTATTTGTGTGAAGCATGGGACATCCGTTTTAAACGCCGATTCCGAACGACAAAACTAAGAAGCTTCTCATGAAAGTTATACAATCTAGGTTTACCAGTTTTGACCAAGTGCGGGAAGGAAGATTGGCTTAACTTGTGAACGACAATTACTAAACCCAGCTTACCCATTACTTTGTTTGTGCGAAGTTATATTGTAGCCACAAAGAATGGGACCTCCCATTTTACGCCGATCTCAAACGACAAATCCAATAAGCTTCTCATGAATGTTTTATACTCTTGAACGTTTGTCAGACTTTGGCAAGAGGTGAGGAGGTGAAAAAAACGCGGGTGTTGGTAATTTCGGGATTTGAATCAAGGATCCCTAGCTTGTAGTTCAACGGACTAACCTATGCCTCTACGATGATTGAAACATGACTTGTGGGCAATGGAGTAGGGGACAAATATCCCAATACTCAGAAGAAGCACCTCTGTTACTGAAAAAAATAGCATTAGGCCCTTCTTTGTGGGAAAAATAATAACTTTGCTCAAGCATATGAAGGGAGAAGCTAGGTTTGAGGTCCTGAATGGGCCATTAATGCCAAATTTTTCATTTTACATCTCATGTCAGAGGCAGTTAGGTAAAGAACGTGTTCAATGGAAAGGCATATTGTTTAGAGGAAAACTATTTCAACCCCGACTATGAAGAAAAGCAATGGCGGATGGAAATATCTTCACTGTTGGGAAGATACACAGTTGGGATTAAGTATTTGTACGAAATAGATGAGGCAAACTGTGCCATCCAATTATATTGCAAGAAGTCTTTATGTTCAAACAAAATGTTGACAACAACACCAAAGAATCATTGGAAGAACCATGGCAAAGTCCAGCAATACAGAATTAAACGTTTTGAGGGGCAATAATGAAAACTTAAAAATAAATTGAGGTCTCGACTTACCGCTTTCACAGCTAATCAATTCATTTAATTTCTTCTTGGTGAATCCATTATCAAAAGTTTAATTCCAGGATGAGATTGCATGCACAGGTTTATCTGAAAAGATTTTTTTTTTTAAAGAATACTAAGCGTAGATCTGTTTAAGAAAAATACATACCTGTGCATGGGTTACAGCCGGTGCAATATCAAATCCAGATTTGATCCAACCATTCGAATTTGTATTCAATTTTATTGCGTAAAATAAAAGCGATCCTCTTCAATTGAATATTTTTTTCAAATTGGCAGTTTTCCAATCTGAAAAATAAATAAAAAAAAAAACGTTGATTACTGAGAATAGTTTTTGCACAGTTGTTTAATAGTTTTGTTTTGAATTTTAGATTATTAATTATGGTCTTGCTTAAGGACCAAATAAAGTAGGTGCATTCTTATAGATACTATCACAAAGGACATGGATACCTATAAGCGCCATTTTTGAAATCCAGCAAACAAAAAGAAAACCCGGTTTAATTGAAACCGATGAAAACAAAATGCTCAACCTTCTAGAGAAAAGCCAAATAAAGGTTTCTCAAAGCGAGATGAATGGATGTGTGTTTGCTATCCTAAATAAAAGAAATCCGCATGCATCGTTTGGCTTTCACGATTGTTTTAGATATATCATGACAACAATATAATAGACAGGCATATCGAGGTATCCGTTCGCGCAGAGGCTTAATGCGGTAAAATACGTTTTTTTTGTTCGGAATTCATTGTAAGCTTCATTTATTTCAAAACCTCGAAAGCAAACTGAGTTCCGATTTGAACTGACTTAAATTGGAAATTCTTTCAAACGGATACCTCGACAGGGCTGATAACCTCTATGCCTAAATCAGCTGATGCTGAAATAAGTTACCATATTATCTTAGTGATCTTAGTGAACTCCTTCTAGAGACGAAAGATCTGCGATTATTTTCTGCTTCAGAGTTTCAGCCTATAGTTCAGCAAAGACTTGTAGGACGTAGATCCCCATAATACAGATACTACTATGGCAAATACTCAGAAGAGCGAGGAGAACTCTGAACTCTGAACTCTGAACTCTAAAGAACTGAAGAACAAACATCTGTAGATATCGAGGGGCTCCAGCTGTTTTATGTTTATGCTTTATGTTCGCATCACCTGATAGAAGAGTTTGGAAAAAAAAGACTAGCTCTTGAATTATTAAAATGTGTCGAAAGCCGCAAGATAAACACTTGCAGCAAGGACATTAAAAATTTAAACCAACTAAAATCGACACGAACAATTTACCAGTTTGGAATGAAAGATTGGCTAAAAATGTGAATGACTACTATTAAACCTAGCCTATCTAAATATTTATTTGTGTGAAGCATGGGACATCCGTTTTAACGCCGATTCCGAACGACAAAACTAAGAAGCTTCTCATGAAAGTTATACAATCTAGGTTTACCAGTTTTGACCAAGTGCGGGAAGGAAGATTGGCTTAACTTGTGAACGACAATTACTAAACCCAGCTTACCCATTACTTTGTTTGTGCGAAGTTATATTGTAGCCACAAAGAATGGGACCTCCCGTTTTACGCCGATCTCAAACGACAAATCCAAGAAGCTTCTCATGAATGTTTTATACTCTTGAACGTTTGTCAGACTTTGGCAAGAGGTGAGGAGGTGAAAAAAACGCGGGTGTTGGTAATTTCGGGATTTGAATCAAGGATCCCTAGCTTGTAGTTCAACGGACTAACCTATGCCTCTACGATGATTGAAACATGACTTGTGGGCAATGGAGTAGGGGACAAATATCCCAATACTCAGAAGAAGCACCTCTTTTACTGAAAAAAATAGCATTAGGCCCTTCTTTGTGGGAAAAATAATAACTTTGCTCAAGCATATGAAGGGAGAAGCTAGGTTTGAGGTCCTGAATGGGCCATTAATGCCAAATTTTTCATTTTACATCTCATGTCAGAGGCAGTTAGGTAAAGAACGTGTTCAATGGAAAGGCATATTGTTTAGAGGAAAACTATTTCAACTATGAAGAAAAGCAATGGCGGATGGAAATATCTTCACTGTTGGGAAGATACACAGTTGGGATTAAGTATTTGTACGAAATAGATGAGGCAAACTGTGCCATCCAATTATATTGCAAGAAGTCTTTATGTTCAAACAAAATGTTGACAACAACACCAAAGAATCATTGGAAGAACCATGGCAAAGTCCAGCAATACAGAATTAAACGTTTTGAGGGGCAATAATGAAAACTTAAAAATAAATTGAGGTCTCGACTTACCGCTTTCACAGCTAATCAATTCATTTAATTTCTTCTTGGTGAATCCATTATCAAGAGTTTAATTCCAGGATGAGATTGCATGCACAGGTTTATCTGAAAAGATTTTTTTTTTTAAGAATACTGAGCGTAGATCTGTTTAAGAAAAATACATACCTATGCATGGGTTACAGCCGGTGCAATATCAAATCCAGATTTGATCCAACCATTCGAATTTGTATTCAATTTTATTGCGTAAAATAAAAGCGATCCTCTTCAATTGAATATTTTTTTCAAATTGGCAGTTTTCCAATCTGAAAAATAAATAAAAAAAAACGTTGATTACTGAGAATAGTTTTTGCACAGTTGTTTAATAGTTTTGTTTTAGAATTTTAGATTATTAATTATGGTCTTGCTTAAGGACCAAATAAAGTAGGTGCATTCTTATAGATACTATCACAAAGGACATGGATACCTATAAGCGCCATTTTTGAAATCCAGCAAACAAAAAGAAAACCCGGTTTAATTGAAACCGATGAAAACAAAATGCTCAACCTTCTAGAGAAAAGCCAAATAAAGGTTTCTCAAAGCGAGATGAATGGATGTGTGTTTGCTATCCTAAATAAAAGAAATCCGCATGCATCGTTTGGCTTTCACGATTGTTTTAGATAGCCTATCTAAATATTTATTTGTGTGAAGCATGGGACATCCGTTTTAACGCCGATTCCGAACGACAAAACTAAGAAGCTTCTCATGAAAGTTATACAATCTAGGTTTACCAGTTTTGACCAAGTGCGGGAAGGAAGATTGGCTTAACTTGTGAACGACAATTACTAAACCCAGCTTACCCATTACTTTGTTTGTGCGAAGTTATATTGTAGCCACAAAGAATGGGACCTCCCGTTTTACGTCGATCTCAAACGACAAATCCAAGAAGCTTCTCATGAATGTTTTATACTCTTGAACGTTTGTCTGACTTTGGCAAGAGGTGAGGAGGTGAAAAAAAACGCGGGTGTTGGTAATTTCGGGATTTGAATCAAGGATCCCTAGCTTGTAGTTCAACGGACTAACCTATGCCTCTACGATGATTGAAACATGACTTGTGGGCAATGGAGTAGGGGACAAATATCCCAATACTCAGAAGAAGCACCTCTGTTACTGAAAAAAATAGCATTAGGCCCTTCTTTGTGGGAAAAATAATAACTTTGCTCAAGCATATGAAGGGAGAAGCTAGGTTTGAGGTCCTGAATGGGCCATTAATGCCAAATTTTTCATTTTACATCTCATGTCAGAGGCAGTTAGGTAAAGAACGTGTTCAATGGAAAGGCATATTGTTTAGAGGAAAACTATTTCAACACCGACTATGAAGAAAAGCAATGGCGGATGGAAATATCTTCACTGTTGGGAAGATACACAGTTGGGATTAAGTATTTGTACGAAATAGATGAGGCAAACTGTGCCATCCAATTATATTGCAAGAAGTCTTTATGTTCAAACAAAATGTTGACAACAACACCAAAGAATCATTGGAAGAACCATGGCAAAGTCCAGCAATACAGAATTAAACGTTTTGAGGGGCAATAATGAAAACTTAAAAATAAATTGAGGTCTCGACTTACCGCTTTCACAGCTAATCAATTCATTTAATTTCTTCTTGGTGAATCCATTATCAAGAGTTTAATTCCAGGATGAGATTGCATGCACAGGTTTATCTGAAAAGATTTTTTTTTTTAAAGAATACTAAGCGTAGATCTGTTTAAGAAAAATACATACCTGTGCATGGGTTACAGCCGGTGCAATATCAAATCCAGATTTGATCCAACCATTAGAATTTGTATTCAATTTTATTGCGTAAAATAAAAGCGATCCTCTTCAATTGAATATTTTTTTCAAATTGGCAGTTTTCCAATCTGAAAAATAAATAAAAAAAAACGTTGATTACTGAGAATAGTTTTTGCACAGTTGTTTAATAGTTTTGTTTTAGAATTTTAGATTATTAATTATGGTCTTGCTTAAGGACCAAATAAAGTAGGTGCATTCTTATAGATACTATCACAAAGGACATGGATACCTATAAGCGCCATTTTTGAAATCCAGCAAACAAAAAGAAAACCCGGTTTAATTGAAACCGATGAAAACAAAATGCTCAACCTTCTAGAGAAAAGCCAAATAAAGGTTTCTCAAAGCGAGATGAATGGATGTGTGTTTGCTATCCTAAATAAAAGAAATCCGCATGCATCGTTTGGCTTTCACGATTGTTTTAGATATATCATGACAACAATATAATAGACAGGCATATCGAGGTATCTGTTCGCGCAGAGGCTTAATGCGGTAAAATACGTTTTTTTTGTTCGGAATTCATTGTAAGCTTCATTTATTTCAAAACCTCGAAAGCAAACTGAGTTCCGATTTGAACTGACTTAAATTGGAAATTCTTTCAAACGGATACCTCGACAGGGCTGATAACCTCTATGCCTAAATCAGCTGATGCTGAAATAAGTTACCATATTATCTTAGTGATCTTAGTGAACTCCTTCTAGAGACGAAAGATCTGCGATTATTTTCTGCTTCAGAGTTGCAGCCTATAGTTCAGCAAAGACTTGTAGGACGTAGATCCCCATAATACAGATACTACTATGGCAAATACTCAGAAGAGCGAGGAGAACTCTGAACTCTGAACTCTAAAGAACTGAAGAACAAACATCTGTAGATATCGAGGGGCTCCAGCTGTTTTATGTTTATGCTTTATGTTCGCATCACCTGATAGAAGAGTTTGGAAAAAAAAGACTAGCCCTTGAATTATTAAAATGTGTCGAAAGCCGCAAGATAAACACTTGCAGCAAGGACATTAAAAATTTAAACCAACTAAAATCGACACGAACAATTTACCAGTTTGGAATGAAAGATTGGCTAAAAATGTGAATGACTACTATTAAACCTAGCCTATCTAAATATTTATTTGTGTGAAGCATGGGACATCCGTTTTAACGCCGATTCCGAACGACAAAACTAAGAAGCTTCTCATGAAAGTTATACAATCTAGGTTTACCAGTTTTGACCAAGTGCGGGAAGGAAGATTGGCTTAACTTGTGAACGACAATTACTAAACCCAGCTTACCCATTACTTTGTTTGTGCGAAGTTATATTGTAGCCACAAAGAATGGGACCTCCCGTTTTACGCCGATCTCAAACGACAAATCCAAGAAGCTTCTCATGAATGTTTTATACTCTTGAACGTTTGTCAGACTTTGGCAAGAGGTGAGGAGGTGAAAAAAACGCGGGTGTTGGTAATTTCGGGATTTGAATCAAGGATCCCTAGCTTGTAGTTCAACGGACTAACCTATGCCTCTACGATGATTGAAACATGACTTGTGGGCAATGGAGTAGGGGACAAATATCCCAATACTCAGAAGAAGCACCTCTTTTACTGAAAAAAATAGCATTAGGCCCTTCTTTGTGGGAAAAATAATAACTTTGCTCAAGCATATGAAGGGAGAAGCTAGGTTTGAGGTTTAGAGGAAAACTATTTCAACACCGACTATGAAGAAAAGCAATGGCGGATGGAAATATCTTCACTGTTGGGAAGATACACAGTTGGGATTAAGTATTTGTACGAAATAGATGAGGCAAACTGTGCCATCCAATTATATTGCAAGAAGTCTTTATGTTCAAACAAAATGTTGACAACAACACCAAAGAATCATTGGAAGAACCATGGCAAAGTCCAGCAATACAGAATTAAACGTTTTGAGGGGCAATAATGAAAACTTAAAAATAAATTGAGGTCTCGACTTACCGCTTTCACAGCTAATCAATTCATTTAATTTCTTCTTGGTGAATCCATTATCAAGAGTTTAATTCCAGGATGAGATTGCATGCACAGGTTTATCTGAAAAGATTTTTTTTTTTTAAGAATACTGAGCGTAGATCTGTTTAAGAAAAATACATACCTGTGCATGGGTTACAGCCGGTGCAATATCAAATCCAGATTTGATCCAACCATTCGAATTTGTATTCAATTTTATTGCGTAAAATAAAAGCGATCCTCTTCAATTGAATATTTTTTTCAAATTGGCAGTTTTCCAATCTGAAAAATAAATAAAAAAAAACGTTGATTACTGAGAATAGTTTTTGCACAGTTGTTTAATAGTTTTGTTTTAGAATTTTAGATTATTAATTATGGTCTTGCTTAAGGACCAAATAAATTAGGTGCATTCTTATAGATACTATCACAAAGGACATGGATACCTATAAGCGCCATTTTTGAAATCCAGCAAACAAAAAGAAAACCCGGTTTAATTGAAACCGATGAAAACAAAATGCTCAACCTTCTAGAGAAAAGCCAAATAAAGGTTTCTCAAAGCGAGATGAATGGATGTGTGTTTGCTATCCTAAATAAAAGAAATCCGCATGCATCGTTTGGCTTTCGCGATTGTTTTAGATATATCATGACAACAATATAATAGACAGGCATATCGAGGTATCCGTTCGCGCAGAGGCTTAATGCGGTAAAATACGTTTTTTTTGTTCGGAATTCATTGTAAGCTTCATTTATTTCAAAACCTCGAAAGCAAACTGAGTTCCGATTTGAACTGACTTAAATTGGAAATTCTTTCAAACGGATACCTCGACAGGGCTGATAACCTCTATGCCTAAATCAGCTGATGCTGAAATAAGTTACCATATTATCTTAGTGATCTTAGTGAACTCCTTCTAGAGACGAAAGATCTGCGATTATTTTCTGCTTCAGAGTTGCAGCCTATAGTTCAGCAAAGACTTGTAGGACGTAGATCCCCATAATACAGATACTACTATGGCAAATACTCAGAAGAGCGAGGAGAACTCTGAACTCTGAACTCTAAAGAACTGAAGAACAAACATCTGTAGATATCGAGGGGCTCCAGCTGTTTTATGTTTATGCTTTATGTTCGCATCACCTGATAGAAGAGTTTGGAAAAAAAAGACTAGCCCTTGAATTATTTTTTTTATAAACTTTTTCAGGTGTGGGGAACCTATAACACTCATGGAGCGCCCCTAAAATGATGTTTATTGACTGTTCTTATGTTTGTAGTTCCGCCCAAACTATTTGTTAAACATTTTGGGATTTATTCGAAGTCGAGCAATCCACCGTAGAGATTATCAAAGCTTTAGCCCAGCAAAGACCTACAGGAGAACATTCTCATTATTGGAGGCACTTCGTACAAACGCAGATGTTCAGAAGATACAATCGAAATCACATCTCAAAATGTGTCGAAAGCCGCAAGATAAACACTTGCAGCAAGGACATTAAAAATTTAAACCAACTAAAATCGACACGAACAATTTACCAGTTTGGAATGAAAGATTGGCTAAAAATGTGAATGACTACTATTAAACCTAGCCTATCTAAATATTTATTTGTGTGAAGCATGGGACATCCGTTTTAACGCCGATTCCGAACGACAAAACTAAGAAGCTTCTCATGAAAGTTATACAATCTAGGTTTACCAGTTTTGACCAAGTGCGGGAAGGAAGATTGGCTTAACTTGTGAACGACAATTACTAAACCCAGCTTACCCATTACTTTGTTTGTGCGAAGTTATATTGTAGCCACAAAGAATGGGACCTCCCGTTTTACGCCGATCTCAAACGACAAATCCAAGAAGCTTCTCATGAATGTTTTATACTCTTGAACGTTTGTCTGACTTTGGCAAGAGGTGAGGAGGTGAAAAAAACGCGGGTGTTGGTAATTTCGGGATTTGAATCAAGGATCCCTAGCTTGTAGTTCAACGGACTAACCTATGCCTCTACGATGATTGAAACATGACTTGTGGGCAATGGAGTAGGGGACAAATATCCCAATACTCAGAAGAAGCACCTCTGTTACTGAAAAAAATAGCATTAGGCCCTTCTTTGTGGGAAAAATAATAACTTTGCTCAAGCATATGAAGGGAGAAGCTAGGTTTGAGGTCCTGAATGGGCCATTAATGCCAAATTTTTCATTTTACATCTCATGTCAGAGGCAGTTAGGTAAAGAACGTGTTCAATGGAAAGGCATATTGTTTAGAGGAAAACTATTTCAACACCGACTATGAAGAAAAGCAATGGCGGATGGAAATATCTTCACTGTTGGGAAGATACACAGTTGGGATTAAGTATTTGTACGAAATAGATGAGGCAAACTGTGCCATCCAATTATATTGCAAGAAGTCTTTATGTTCAAACAAAATGTTGACAACAACACCAAAGAATCATTGGAAGAACCATGGCAAAGTCCAGCAATACAGAATTAAACGTTTTGAGGGGCAATAATGAAAACTTAAAAATAAATTGAGGTCTCGACTTACCGCTTTCACAGCTAATCAATTCATTTAATTTCTTCTTGGTGAATCCATTATCAAGAGTTTAATTCCAGGATGAGATTGCATGCACAGGTTTATCTGAAAAGATTTTTTTTTTTAAAGAATACTAAGCGTAGATCTGTTTAAGAAAAATACATACCTGTGCATGGGTTACAGCCGGTGCAATATCAAATCCAGATTTGATCCAACCATTAGAATTTGTATTCAATTTTATTGCGTAAAATAAAAGCGATCCTCTTCAATTGAATATTTTTTTCAAATTGGCAGTTTTCCAATCTGAAAAATAAATAAAAAAAAACGTTGATTACTGAGAATAGTTTTTGCACAGTTGTTTAATAGTTTTGTTTTAGAATTTTAGATTATTAATTATGGTCTTGCTTAAGGACCAAATAAAGTAGGTGCATTCTTATAGATACTATCACAAAGGACATGGATACCTATAAGCGCCATTTTTGAAATCCAGCAAACAAAAAGAAAACCCGGTTTAATTGAAACCGATGAAAACAAAATGCTCAACCTTCTAGAGAAAAGCCAAATAAAGGTTTCTCAAAGCGAGATGAATGGATGTGTGTTTGTTATCCTAAATAAAAGAAATCCGCATGCATCGTTTGGCTTTCACGATTGTTTTAGATATATCATGACAACAATATAATAGACAGTCATATCGAGGTATCCGTTCGCGCAGAGGCTTAATGCGGTAAAATACGTTTTTTTTGTTCGGAATTCATTGTAAGCTTCATTTATTTCAAAACCTCGAAAGCAAACTGAGTTCCGATTTGAACTGACTTAAATTGGAAATTCTTTCAAACGGATACCTCGACAGGGCTGATAACCTCTATGCCTAAATCAGCTGATGCTGAAATAAGTTACCATATTATCTTAGTGATCTTAGTGAACTCCTTCTAGAGACGAAAGATCTGCGATTATTTTCTGCTTCAGAGTTTCAGCCTATAGTTCAGCAAAGACTTGTAGGACGTAGATCCCCATAATACAGATACTACTATGGCAAATACTCAGAAGAGCGAGGAGAACTCTGAACTCTGAACTCTAAAGAACTGAAGAACAAACATCTGTAGATATCGAGGGGCTCCAGCTGTTTTATGTTTATGCTTTATGTTCGCATCACCTGATAGAAGAGTTTGGAAAAAAAAGACTAGCCCTTGAATTATTTTTTTTATAAACTTTTTCAGGTGTGGGGAACCTATAACACTCATGGAGCGCCCCTAAAATGATGTTTATTGACTGTTCTTATGTTTGTAGTTCCGCCCAAACTATTTGTTAAACATTTTGGGATTTATTCGAAGTCGAGCAATCCACCGTAGAGATTATCAAAGCTTTAGCCCAGCAAAGACCTACAGGAGAACATTCTCATTATTGGAGGCACTTCGTACAAACGCAGATGTTCAGAAGATACAATCGAAATCACATCTCAAAATGTGTCGAAAGCCGCAAGATAAACACTTGCAGCAAGGACATTAAAAATTTAAACCAACTAAAATCGACACGAACAATTTACCAGTTTGGAATGAAAGATTGGCTAAAAATGTGAATGACTACTATTAAACCTAGCCTATCTAAATATTTATTTGTGTGAAGCATGGGACATCCGTTTTAACGCCGATTCCGAACGACAAAACTAAGAAGCTTCTCATGAAAGTTATACAATCTAGGTTTACCAGTTTTGACCAAGTGCGGGAAGGAAGATTGGCTTAACTTGTGAACGACAATTACTAAACCCAGCTTACCCATTACTTTGTTTGTGCGAAGTTATATTGTAGCCACAAAGAATGGGACCTCCCGTTTTACGCCGATCTCAAACGACAAATCCAAGAAGCTTCTCATGAATGTTTTATACTCTTGAACGTTTGTCTGACTTTGGCAAGAGGTGAGGAGGTGAAAAAAACGCGGGTGTTGGTAATTTCGGGATTTGAATCAAGGATCCCTAGCTTGTAGTTCAACGGACTAACCTATGCCTCTACGATGATTGAAACATGACTTGTGGGCAATGGAGTAGGGGACAAATATCCCAATACTCAGAAGAAGCACCTCTGTTACTGAAAAAAATAGCATTAGGCCCTTCTTTGTGGGAAAAATAATAACTTTGCTCAAGCATATGAAGGGAGAAGCTAGGTTTGAGGTCCTGAATGGGCCATTAATGCCAAATTTTTCATTTTACATCTCATGTCAGAGGCAGTTAGGTAAAGAACGTGTTCAATGGAAAGGCATATTGTTTAGAGGAAAACTATTTCAACACCGACTATGAAGAAAAGCAATGGCGGATGGAAATATCTTCACTGTTGGGAAGATACACAGTTGGGATTAAGTATTTGTACGAAATAGATGAGGCAAACTGTGCCATCCAATTATATTGCAAGAAGTCTTTATGTTCAAACAAAATGTTGACAACAACACCAAAGAATCATTGGAAGAACCATGGCAAAGTCCAGCAATACAGAATTAAACGTTTTGAGGGGCAATAATGAAAACTTAAAAATAAATTGAGGTCTCGACTTACCGCTTTCACAGCTAATCAATTCATTTAATTTCTTCTTGGTGAATCCATTATCAAGAGTTTAATTCCAGGATGAGATTGCATGCACAGGTTTATCTGAAAAGATTTTTTTTTTTAAAGAATACTAAGCGTAGATCTGTTTAAGAAAAATACATACCTGTGCATGGGTTACAGCCGGTGCAATATCAAATCCAGATTTGATCCAACCATTAGAATTTGTATTCAATTTTATTGCGTGAAATAAAAGCGATCCTCTTCAATTGAATATTTTTTTCAAATTGGCAGTTTTCCAATCTGAAAAATAAATAAAAAAAAACGTTGATTACTGAGAATAGTTTTTGCACAGTTGTTTAATAGTTTTGTTTTAGAATTTTAGATTATTAATTATGGTCTTGCTTAAGGACCAAATAAAGTAGGTGCATTCTTATAGATACTATCACAAAGGACATGGATACCTATAAGCGCCATTTTTGAAATCCAGCAAACAAAAAGAAAACCCGGTTTAATTGAAACCGATGAAAACAAAATGCTCAACCTTCTAGAGAAAAGCCAAATAAAGGTTTCTCAAAGCGAGATGAATGGATGTGTGTTTGCTATCCTAAATAAAAGAAATCCGCATGCATCGTTTGGCTTTCACGATGGTTTTAGATATATCATGACAACAATATAATAGACAGGCATATCGAGGTATCCGTTCGCGCAGAGGCTTAATGCGGTAAAATACGTTTTTTTTGTTCGGAATTCATTGTAAGCTTCATTTATTTCAAAACCTCGAAAGCAAACTGAGTTCCGATTTGAACTGACTTAAATTGGAAATTCTTTCAAACGGATACCTCGACAGGGCTGATAACCTCTATGCCTAAATCAGCTGATGCTGAAATAAGTTACCATATTATCTTAGTGATCTTAGTGAACTCCTTCTAGAGACGAAAGATCTGCGATTATTTTCTGCTTCAGAGTTTCAGCCTATAGTTCAGCAAAGACTTGTAGGACGTAGATCCCCATAATACAGATACTACTATGGCAAATACTCAGAAGAGCGAGGAGAACTCTGAACTCTGAACTCTAAAGAACTGAAGAACAAACATCTGTAGATATCGAGGGGCTCCAGCTGTTTTATGTTTATGCTTTATGTTCGCATCACCTGATAGAAGAGTTTGGAAAAAAAAGACTAGCCCTTGAATTATTTTTTTTATAAACTTTTTCAGGTGTGGGGAACCTATAACACTCATGGAGCGCCCCTAAAATGATGTTTATTGACTGTTCTTATGTTTGTAGTTCCGCCCAAACTATTTTTTAAACATTTTGGGATTTATTCGAAGTCGAGCAATCCAACGTAGAGATTATCAAAGCTTTAGCCCAGCAAAGACCTACAGGAGAACATTCTCATTATTGGAGGCACTTCGTACAAACGCAGATGTTCAGAAGATACAATCGAAATCACATCTCAAAATGTGTCGAAAGCCGCAAGATAAACACTTGCAGCAAGGACATTAAAAATTTAAACCAACTAAAATCGACACGAACAATTTACCAGTTTGGAATGAAAGATTGGCTAAAAATGTGAATGACTACTATTAAACCTAGCCTATCTAAATATTTATTTGTGTGAAGCATGGGACATCCGTTTTAACGCCGATTCCGAACGACAAAACTAAGAAGCTTCTCATGAAAGTTATACAATCTAGGTTTACCAGTTTTGACCAAGTGCGGGAAGGAAGATTGGCTTAACTTGTGAACGACAATTACTAAACCCAGCTTACCCATTACTTTGTTTGTGCGAAGTTATATTGTAGCCACAAAGAATGGGACCTCCCGTTTTACGCCGATCTCAAACGACAAATCCAAGAAGCTTCTCATGAATGTTTTATACTCTTGAACGTTTGTCAGACTTTGGCAAGAGGTGAGGAGGTGAAAAAAACGCGGGTGTTGGTAATTTCGGGATTTGAATCAAGGATCCCTAGCTTGTAGTTCAACGGACTAACCTATGCCTCTACGATGATTGAAACATGACTTGAGGGCAATGGAGTAGGGGACAAATATCCCAATACTCAGAAGAAGCACCTCTGTTACTGAAAAAAATAGCATTAGGCCCTTCTTTGTGGGAAAAATAATAACTTTGCTCAAGCATATGAAGGGAGAAGCTAGGTTTGAGGTCCTGAATGGGCCATTAATGCCAAATTTTTCATTTTACATCTCCTGACAGAGGCAGTTAGGTAAAGAACGTGTTCAATGGAAAGGCATATTGTTTAGAGGAAAACTATTTCAACACCGAATATGAAGAAAAGCAATGGCGGATGGAAATATCTTCACTGTTGGGAAGATACACAGTTGGGATTAAGTATTTGTACGAAATAGATGAGGCAAACTGTGCCATCCAATTATATTGCAAGAAGTCTTTATGTTCAAACAAAATGTTGACAATAACACCAAAGAATCATTGGAAGAACCATGGCAAAGTCCAGCAATACAGAATTAAACGTTTTGAGGGGCAATAATGAAAACTTAAAAATAAATTGAGGTCTCGACTTACCGCTTTCACAGCTAATCAATTCATTTAATTTCTTCTTGGTGAATCCATTATCAAGAGTTTAATTCCAGGATGAGATTGCATGCACAGGTTTATCTGAAAAGATTTTTTTTTTTAAAGAATACTAAGCGTAGATCTGTTTAAGAAAAATACATACCTGTGCATGGGTTACAGCCGGTGCAATATCAAATCCAGATTTGATCCAACCATTCGAATTTGTATTCAATTTTATTGCGTAAAATAAAAGCGATCCTCTTCAATTGAATATTTTTTTCAAATTGGCAGTTTTCCAATCTGAAAAATAAATAAAAAAAAACGTTGATTACTGAGAATAGTTTTTGCACAGTTGTTTAATAGTTTTGTTTTAGAATTTTAGATTATTAATTATGGTCTTGCTTAAGGACCAAATAAAGTAGGTGCATTCTTATAGATACTATCACAAAGGACATGGATACCTATAAGCGCCATTTTTGAAATCCAGCAAACAAAAAGAAAACCCGGTTTAATTGAAACCGATGAAAACAAAATGCTCAACCTTCTAGAGAAAAGCCAAATAAAGGTTTCTCAAAGCGAGATGAATGGATGTGTGTTTGCTATCCTAAATAAAAGAAATCCGCATGCATCGTTTGGCTTGACAACAATATAATAGACAGGCATATCGAGGTATCCGTTCGCGCAGAGGCTTAATGCGGTAAAATACGTTTTTTTTGTTCGGAATTCATTGTAAGCTTCATTTATTTCAAAACCTCGAAAGCAAACTGAGTTCCGATTTGAACTGACTTAAATTGGAAATTCTTTCAAACGGATACCTCGACAGGGCTGATAACCTCTATGCCTAAATCAGCTGATGCTGAAATAAGTTACCATATTATCTTAGTGATCTTAGCGAACTCCTTCTAGAGACGAAAGATCTGCGATTATTTTCTGCTTCAGAGTTGCAGCCTATAGTTCAGCAAAGACTTGTAGGACTTAGATCCCTATAATACAGATACTACTATGGCAAATACTCAGAAGAGCGAGGAGAACTCTGAACTCTGAACTCTAAAGAACTGAAGAACAAACATCTGTAGATATCGAGGGGCTCCAGCTGTTTTATGTTTATGCTTTATGTTCGCATCACCTGATAGAAGAGTTTGGAAAAAAAAGACTAGCCCTTGAATTATTTTTTTTATAAACTTTTTCAGGTGTGGGGAACCTATAACACTCATGGAGCGCCCCTAAAATGATGTTTATTGACTGTTCTTATGTTTGTAGTTCCGCCCAAACTATTTGTTAAACATTTTGGGATTTATTCGAAGTCGAGCAATCCACCGTAGAGATTATCAAAGCTTTAGCCCAGCAAAGACCTACAGGAGAACATTCTCATTATTGGAGGCACTTCGTACAAACGCAGATGTTCAGAAGATACAATCGAAATCACATCTCAAAATGTGTCGAAAGCCGCAAGATAAACACTTGCAGCAAGGACATTAAAAATTTAAACCAACTAAAATCGACACGAACAATTTACCAGTTTGGAATGAAAGATTGGCTAAAAATGTGAATGACTACTATTAAACCTAGCCTATCTAAATATTTATTTGTGTGAAGCATGGGACATCCGTTTTAACGCCGATTCCGAACGACAAAACTAAGAAGCTTCTCATGAAAGTTATACAATCTAGGTTTACCAGTTTTGACCAAGTGCGGGAAGGAAGATTGGCTTAACTTGTGAACGACAATTACTAAACCCAGCTTACCCATTACTTTGTTTGTGCGAAGTTATATTGTAGCCACAAAGAATGGGACCTCCCGTTTTACGCCGATCTCAAACGACAAATCCAAGAAGCTTCTCATGAATGTTTTATACTCTTGAACGTTTGTCAGACTTTGGCAAGAGGTGAGGAGGTGAAAAAAACGCGGGTGTTGGTAATTTCGGGATTTGAATCAAGGATCCCTAGCTTGTAGTTCAACGGACTAACCTATGCCTCTACGATGATTGAAACATGACTTGTGGGCAATGGAGTAGGGGACAAATATTCCAATACTCAGAAGAAGCACCTCTGTTACTGAAAAAAATAGCATTAGGCCCTTCTTTGTGGGAAAAATAATAACTTTGCTCAAGCATATGAAGGGAGAAGCTAGGTTTGAGGTCCTGAATGGGCCATTAATGCCAATTTTTTCATTTTACATCTCATGTCAGAGGCAGTTAGGTAAAGAACGTGTTCAATGGAAAGGCATATTGTTTGGAGGAAAACTATTTCAACACCGACTATGAAGAAAAGCAATGGCGGATGGAAATATCTTCACTGTTGGGAAGATACACAGTTGGGATTAAGTATTTGTACGAAATAGATGAGGCAAACTGTGCCATCCAATTATATTGCAAGAAGTCTTTATGTTCAAACAAAATGTTGACAACAACACCAAAGAATCATTGGAAGAACCATGGCAAAGTCCAGCAATACAGAATTAAACGTTTTGAGGGGCAATAATGAAAACTTAAAAATAAATTGAGGTCTCGACTTACCGCTTTCACAGCTAATCAATTCATTTAATTTCTTCTTGGTGAATCCATTATCAAGAGTTTAATTCCAGGATGAGATTGCATGCACAGGTTTATCTGAAAAGATTTTTTTTTTAAAGAATACTAAGCGTAGATCTGTTTAAGAAAAATACATACCTGTGCATGGGTTACAGCCGGTGCAATATCAAATCCAGATTTGATCCAACCATTCGAATTTGTATTCAATTTTATTGCGTAAAATAAAAGCGATCCTCTTCAATTGAATATTTTTTTCAAATTGGCAGTTTTCCAATCTGAAAAATAAATAAAAAAAAACGTTGATTACTGAGAATAGTTTTTGCACAGTTGTTTAATAGTTTTGTTTTAGAATTTTAGATTATTAATTATGGTCTTGCTTAAGGACCAAATAAAGTAGGTGCATTCTTATAGATACTATCACAAAGGACATGGATACCTATAAGCGCCATTTTTGAAATCCAGCAAACAAAAAGAAAACCCGGTTTAATTGAAACCGATGAAAACAAAATGCTCAACCTTCTAGAGAAAAGCCAAATAAAGGTTTCTCAAAGCGAGATGAATGGATGTGTGTTTGCTATCCTAAATAAAAGAAATCCGCATGCATCGTTTGGCTTTCACGATTGTTTTAGATATATCATGACAACAATATAATAGACAGGCATATCGAGGTATCCGTTCGCGCAGAGGCTTAATGCGGTAAAATACGTTTTTTTTGTTCGGAATTCATTGTAAGCTTCATTTATTTCAAAACCTCGAAAGCAAACTGAGTTCCGATTTGAACTGACTTAAATTGGAAATTCTTTCAAACGGATACCTCGACAGGGCTGATAACCTCTATGCCTAAATCAGCTGATGCTGAAATAAGTTACCATATTATCTTAGTGATCTTAGTGAACTCCTTCTAGAGACGAAAGATCTGCGATTATTTTCTGCTTCAGAGTTGCAGCCTATAGTTCAGCAAAGACTTGTAGGACGTAGATCCCCATCATACAGATACTACTATGGCAAATACTCAGAAGAGCGAGGAGAACTCTGAACTCTAAAGAACTGAAGAACAAACATCTGTAGACATCGAGGGGCTCCAGCTGTTTTATGTTTATGCTTTATGTTCGCATCACCTGATAGAAGAGTTTGGAAAAAAAAGACTAGACCTTGAATTATTTTTTTTATAAACTTTTTCAGGTGTGGGGAACCTATAACACTCATGGAGCGCCCCTAAAATGATGTTTATTGACTGTTCTTATGTTTGTAGTTCCGCCCAAACTATTTGTTAAACATTTTGGGATTTATTCGAAGTCGAGCAATCCACCGTAGAGATTATCAAAGCTTTAGCCCAGCAAAGACCTACAGGAGAACATTCTCATTATTGGAGGCACTTCGTACAAACGCAGATGTTCAGAAGATACAATCGAAATCACATCTCAAAATGTGTCGAAAGCCGCAAGATAAACACTTGCAGCAAGGACATTAAAAATTTAAACCAACTAAAATCGACACGAACAATTTACCAGTTTGGAATGAAAGATTGGCTAAAAATGTGAATGACTACTATTAAACCTAGCCTATCTAAATATTTATTTGTGTGAAGCATGGGACATCCGTTTTAACGCCGATTCCGAACGACAAAACTAAGAAGCTTCTCATGAAAGTTATACAATCTAGGTTTACCAGTTTTGACCAAGTGCGGGAAGGAAGATTGGCTTAACTTGTGAACGACAATTACTAAACCCAGCTTACCCATTACTTTGTTTGTGCGAAGTTATATTGTAGCCACAAAGAATGGGACCTCCCGTTTTACGCCGATCTCAAACGACAAATCCAAGAAGCTTCTCATGAATGTTTTATACTCTTGAACGTTTGTCAGACTTTGGCAAGAGGTGAGGAGGTGAAAAAAACGCGGGTGTTGGTAATTTCGGGATTTGAATCAAGGATCCCTAGCTTGTAGTTCAACGGACTAACCTATGCCTCTACGATGATTGAAACATGGCTTGTGGGCAATGGAGTAGGGGACAAATATCCCAATACTCAGAAGAAGCACCTCTGTTACTGAAAAAAATAGCATTAGGCCCTTCTTTGTGGGAAAAATAATAACTTTGCTCAAGCATATGAAGGGAGAAGCTAGGTTTGAGGTCCTGAATGGGCCATTAATGCCAAATTTTTCATTTTACATCTCATGTCAGAGGCAGTTAGGTAAAGAACGTGTTCAATGGAAAGGCATATTGTTTAGAGGAAAACTATTTCAACACCGACTATGAAGAAAAGCAATGGCGGATGGAAATATCTTCACTGTTGGGAAGATACACAGTTGGGATTAAGTATTTGTACGAAATAGATGAGGCAAACTGTGCCATCCAATTATATTGCAAGAAGTCTTTATGTTCAAACAAAATGTTGACAACAACACCAAAGAATCATTGGAAAAACCATGGCAAAGTCCAGCAATACAGAATTAAACGTTTTGAGGGGCAATAATGAAAACTTAAAAATAAATTGAGGTCTCGACTTACCGCTTTCACAGCTAATCAATTCATTTAATTTCTTCTTGGTGAATCCATTATCAAGAGTTTAATTCCAGGATGAGATTGCATGCACAGGTTTATCTGAAAAGATTTTTTTTTTAAAGAATACTAAGCGTAGATCTGTTTAAGAAAAATACATACCTGTGCATGGGTTACAGCCGGTGCAATATCAAATCCAGATTTGATCCAACCATTCGAATTTGTATTCAATTTTATTGCGTAAAATAAAAGCGATCCTCTTCAATTGAATATTTTTTTCAAATTGGCAGTTTTCCAATCTGAAAAATAAATAAAAAAAAACGTTGATTACTGAGAATAGTTTTTGCACAGTTGTTTAATAGTTTTGTTTTAGAAGTTTAGATTATTAATTATGGTCTTGCTTAAGGACCAAATAAAGTAGGTGCATTCTTATAGATACTATCACAAAGGACATGGATACCTATAAGCGCCATTTTTGAAATCCAGCAAACAAAAAGAAAACCCGGTTTAATTGAAACCGATGAAAACAAAATGCTCAACCTTCTAGAGAAAAGCCAAATAAAGGTTTCTCAAAGCGAGATGAATGGATGTGTGTTTGCTATCCTAAATAAAAGAAATCCGCATGCATCGTTTGGCTTTCACGATTGTTTTAGATATATCATGACAACAATATAATAGACAGGCATATCGAGGTATCCGTTCGCGCAGAGGCTTAATGCGGTAAAATACGTTTTTTTTGTTCGGAATTCATTGTAAGCTTCATTTATTTCAAAACCTCGAAAGCAAACTGAGTTCCGATTTGAACTGACTTAAATTGGAAATTCTTTCAAACGGATACCTCGACAGGGCTGATAACCTCTATGCCTAAATCAGCTGATGCTGAAATAAGTTACCATATTATCTTAGTGATCTTAGTGAACTCCTTCTAGAGACGAAAGATCTGCGATTATTTTCTGCTTCAGAGTTGCAGCCTATAGTTCAGCAAAGACTTGTAGGACGTAGATCCCCATAATACAGATACTACTATGGCAAATACTCAGAAGAGCGAGGAGAACTCTGAACTCTGAACCCTAAAGAACTGAAGAACAAACATCTGTAGATATCGAGGGGCTCCAGCTGTTTTATGTTTATGCTTTATGTTCGCATCACCTGATAGAAGAGTTTGGAAAAAAAAGACTAGCCCTTGAATTATTTTTTTTATAAACTTTTTCAGGTGTGGGGAACCTATAACACTCATGGAGCGCCCCTAAAATGATGTTTATTGACTGTTCTTATGTTTGCAGTTCCGCCCAAACTATTTGTTAAACATTTTGGGATTTATTCGAAGTCGAGCAATCCACCGTAGAGATTATCAAAGCTTTAGCCCAGCAAAGACCTACAGGAGAACATTCTCATTATTGGAGGCACTTCGTACAAACGCAGATGTTCAGAAGATACAATCGAAATCACATCTCAAAATGTGTCGAAAGCCGCAAGATAAACACTTGCAGCAAGGACATTAAAAATTTAAACCAACTAAAATCGACACGAACAATTTACCAGTTTGGAATGAAAGATTGGCTAAAAATGTGAATGACTACTATTAAACCTAGCCTATCTAAATATTTATTTGTGTGAAGCATGGGACATCCGTTTTAACGCCGATTCCGAACGACAAAACTAAGAAGCTTCTCATGAAAGTTATACAATCTAGGTTTACCAGTTTTGACCAAGTGCGGGAAGGAAGATTGGCTTAACTTGTGAACGACAATTACTAAACCCAGCTTACCCATTACTTTGTTTGTGCGAAGTTATATTGTAGCCACAAAGAATGGGACCTCCCGTTTTACGCCGATCTCAAACGACAAATCCAAGAAGCTTCTCATGAATGTTTTATACTCTTGAACGTTTGTCAGACTTTGGCAAGAGGTGAGGAGGTGAAAAAAACGCGGGTGTTGGTAATTTCAAGATTTGAATCAAGGATCCCTAGCTTGTAGTTCAACGGACTAACCTATGCCTCTACGATGATTGAAACATGACTTGTGGGCAATGGAGTAGGGGACAAATATCCCAATACTCAGAAGAAGCACCTCTGTTACTGAAAAAAATAGCATTAGGCCCTTCTTTGTGGGAAAAATAATAACTTTGCTCAAGCATATGAAGGGAGAAGCTAGGTTTGAGGTCCTGAATGGGCCATTAATGCCAAATTTTTCATTTTACATCTCATGTCAGAGGCAGTTAGGTAAAGAACGTGTTCAATGGAAAGGCATATTGTTTAGAGGAAAACTATTTCAACACCGACTATGAAGAAAAGCAATGGCGGATGGAAATATCTTCACTGTTGGGAAGATACACAGTTGGGATTAAGTATTTGTACGAAATAGATGAGGCAAACTGTGCCATCCAATTATATTGCAAGAAGTCTTTATGTTCAAACAAAATGTTGACACCAACACCAAAGAATCATTGGAAGAACCATGGCAAAGTCCAGCAATACAGAATTAAACGTTTTGAGGGGCAATAATGAAAAATTAAAAATAAATTGAGGTCTCGACTTACCGCTTTCACAGCTAATCAATTCATTTAATTTCTTCTTGGTGAATCCATTATCAAGAGTTTAATTCCAGGATGAGATTGCATGCACAGGTTTATCTGAAAAGATTTTTTTTTTTAAAGAATACTAAGCGTAGATCTGTTTAAGAAAAATACATACCTGTGCATGGGTTACAGCCGGTGCAATATCAAATCCAGATTTGATCCAACCATTCGAATTTGTATTCAATTTTATTGCGTAAAATAAAATTGAATATTTTTTTCAAATTGGCAGTTTTCCAATCTGAAAAATAAATAAAAAAAAACGTTGATTACTGAGAATAGTTTTTGCACAGTTGTTTAATAGTTTTGTTTTAGAATTTTAGATTATTAATTATGGTCTTGCTTAAGGACCAAATAAAGTAGGTGCATTCTTATAGATACTATCACAAAGGACATGGATACCTACAAGCGCCATTTTTGAAATCCAGCAAACAAAAAGAAAACCCGGTTTAATTGAAACCGATGAAAACAAAATGCTCAACCTTCTAGAGAAAAGCCAAATAAAGGTTTCTCAAAGCGAGATGAATGGATGTGTGTTTGCTATCCTAAATAAAAGAAATAAATGTTTCTCAAAGCGAGATGAATGGATGTGTGTTTGCTATCCTAAATAAAAGAAATCCGCATGCATCGTTTGGCTTTCACGATTGTTTTAGATATATCATGACAACAATATAATAGACAGGCATATCGAGGTATCCGTTCGCGCAGAGGCTTAATGCGGTAAAATACGTTTTTTTTGTTCGGAATTCATTGTAAGCTTCATTTATTTCAAAACCTCGAAAGCAAACTGAGTTCCGATTTGAACTGACTTAAATTGGAAATTCTTTCAAACGGATACCTCGACAGGGCTGATAACCTCTATGCCTAAATCAGCTGATGCTGAAATAAGTTACCATATTATCTTAGTGATCTTAGTGAACTCCTTCTAGAGACGAAAGATCTGCGATTATTTTCTGCTTCAGAGTTGCAGCCTATAGTTCAGCAAAGACTTGTAGGACGTAGATCCCCATAATACAGATACTACTATGGCAAATACTCAGAAGAGCGAGGAGAACTCTGAACTCTGAACTCTAAAGAACTGAAGAACAAACATCTGTAGATATCGAGGGGCTCCAGCTGTTTTATGTTTATGCTTTATGTTCGCATCACCTGATAGAAGAGTTTGGAAAAAAAAGACTAGCCCTTGAATTATTTTTTTTATAAACTTTTTCAGGTGTGGGGAACCTATAACACTCATGGAGCGCCCCTAAAATGATGTTTATTGACTGTTCTTATGTTTGTAGTTCCGCCCAAACTATTTGTTAAACATTTTGGGATTTATTCGAAGTCGAGCAATCCACCGTAAAAGCTTTAGCCCAGCAAAGACCTACAGGAGAACATTCTCATTATTGGAGGCACTTCGTACAAACGCAGATGTTCAGAAGATACAATCGAAATCACATCTCAAAACGTGTCGAAAGCCGCAAGATAAACACTTGCAGCAAGGACATTAAAAATTTAAACCAACTAAAATCGACACGAACAATTTACCAGTTTGGAATGAAAGATTGGCTAAAAATGTGAATGACTACTATTAAACCTAGCCTATCTAAATATTTATTTGTGTGAAGCATGGGACATCCGTTTTAACGCCGATTCCGAACGACAAAACTAAGAAGCTTCTCATGAAAGTTATACAATCTAGGTTTACCAGTTTTGACCAAGTGCGGGAAGGAAGATTGGCTTAACTTGTGAACGACAATTACTAAACCCAGCTTACCCATTACTTTGTTTGTGCGAAGTTATATTGTAGCCACAAAGAATGGGACCTCCCGTTTTACGCCGATCTCAAACGACAAATCCAAGAAGCTTCTCATGAATGTTTTATACTCTTGAACGTTTGTCAGACTTTGGCAAGAGGTGAGGAGGTGAAAAAAACGCGGGTGTTGGTAATTTCGGGATTTGAATCAAGGATCCCTAGCTTGTAGTTCAACGGACTAACCTATGCCTCTACGATGATTGAAACATGACTTGTGGGCAATGGAGTAGGGGACAAATATCCCAATACTCAGAAGAAGCACCTCTGTTACTGAAAAAAATAGCATTAGGCCCTTCTTTGTGGGAAAAATAATAACTTTGCTCAAGCATATGAAGGGAAAAGCTAGGTTTGAGGTCCTGAATGGGCCATTAATGCCAAATTTTTCATTTTACATCTCATGTCAGAGGCAGTTAGGTAAAGAACGTGTTCAATGGAAAGGCATATTGTTTAGAGGAAAACTATTTCAACACCGACTATGAAGAAAAGCAATGGCGGATGGAAATATCTTCACTGTTGGGAAGATACACAGTTGGGATTAAGTATTTGTACGAAATAGATGAGGCAAACTGTGCCATCCAATTATATTGCAAGAAGTCTTTATGTTCAAACAAAATGTTGACAACAACACCAAAGAATCATTGGAAGAACCATGGCAAAGTCCAGCAATACAGAATTAAACGTTTTGAGGGGCAATAATGAAAACTTAAAAATAAATTGAGGTCTCGACTTACCGCTTTCACAGCTAATCAATTCATTTAATTTCTTCTTGGTGAATCCATTATCAAGAGTTTAATTCCAGGATGAGATTGCATGCACAGGTTTATCTGAAAAGATTTTTTTTTTTAAAGAATACTAAGCGTAGATCTGTTTAAGAAAAATACATACCTGTGCATGGGTTACAGCCGGTGCAATATCAAATCCAGATTTGATCCAACCATTCGAATTTGTATTCAATTTTATTGCGTAAAATAAAATTGAATATTTTTTTCAAATTGGCAGTTTTCCAATCTGAAAAATAAATAAAAAAAAACGTTGATTACTGAGAATAGTTTTTGCACAGTTGTTTAATAGTTTTGTTTTAGAATTTTAGATTATTAATTATGGTCTTGCTTAAGGACCAAATAAAGTAGGTGCATTCTTATAGATACTATCACAAAGGACATGGATACCTACAAGCGCCATTTTTGAAATCCAGCAAACAAAAAGAAAACCCGGTTTAATTGAAACCGATGAAAACAAAATGCTCAACCTTCTAGAGAAAAGCCAAATAAAGGTTTCTCAAAGCGAGATGAATGGATGTGTGTTTGCTATCCTAAATAAAAGAAATAAATGTTTCTCAAAGCGAGATGAATGGATGTGTGTTTGCTATCCTAAATAAAAGAAATCCGCATGCATCGTTTGGCTTTCACGATTGTTTTAGATATATTATGACAACAATATAATAGACAGGCATATCGAGGTATCCGTTCGCGCAGAGGCTTAATGCGGTAAAATACGTTTTTTTTTGTTCGGAATTCATTGTAAGCTTCATTTATTTCAAAACCTCGAAAGCAAACTGAGTTCCGATTTGAACTGACTTAAATTGGAAATTCTTTCAAACGGATACCTCGACAGGGCTGATAACCTCTATGCCTAAATCAGCTGATGCTGAAATAAGTTTCCATATTATCTTAGTGATCTTAGTGAACTCCTTCTAGAGACGAAAGATCTGCGATTATTTTCTGCTTCAGAGTTGCAGCCTATAGTTCAGCAAAGACTTGTAGGACTTAGATCCCCATAATACAGATACTACTATGGCAAATACTCAGAAGAGCGAGGAGAACTCTGAACTCTGAACTCTAAAGAACTGAAGAACAAACATCTGTAGATATCGAGGGGCTCCAGCTGTTTTATGTTTATGCTTTATGTTCGCATCACCTGATAGAAGAGTTTGGAAAAAAAAGACTAGCCCTTGAATTATTTTTTTTATAAACTTTTTCAGGTGTGGGGAACCTATAACACTCATGGAGCGCCCCTAAAATGATGTTTATTGACTGTTCTTATGTTTGTAGTTCCGCCCAAACTATTTGTTAAACATTTTGGGATTTATTCGAAGTCGAGCAATCCACCGTAGAGATTATCAAAGCTTTAGCCCAGCAAAGACCTACAGGAGAACATTCTCATTATTGGAGGCACTTCGTACAAACGCAGATGTTCAGAAGATACAATCGAAATCACATCTCAAAATGTGTCGAAAGCCGCAAGATAAACACTTGCAGCAAGGACATTAAAAATTTAAACCAACTAAAATCGACACGAACAATTTACCAGTTTGGA
Organism: Rhingia campestris; assembly: GCA_932526625.1. Taxonomy (NCBI): domain Eukaryota; kingdom Metazoa; phylum Arthropoda; class Insecta; order Diptera; family Syrphidae; genus Rhingia; species Rhingia campestris. The sequence goes on from OW052183.1 coordinate 55,423,530, forward strand.
ATGAAAGATTGGCTAAAAATGTGAATGACTACTATAAAACCTAGCCTATCTAAATATTTATTTGTGTGAAGCATGGGACATCCGTTTTAACGCCGATTCCGAACGACAAAACTAAGAAGCTTCTCATGAAAGTTATACAATCTAGGTTTACCAGTTTTGACCAAGTGCGGGAAGGAAGATTGGCTTAACTTGTGAACGACAATTACTAAACCCAGCTTACCCATTACTTTGTTTGTGCGAAGTTATATTGTAGCCACAAAGAATGGGACCTCCCGTTTTACGCCGATCTCAAACGACAAATCCAAGAAGCTTCTCATGAATGTTTTATACTCTTGAACGTTTGTCAGACTTTGGCAAGAGGTGAGGAGGTGAAAAAAACGCGGGTGTTGGTAATTTCGGGATTTGAATCAAGGATCCCTAGCTTGTAGTTCAACGGACTAACCTATGCCTCTACGATGATTGAAACATGACTTGTGGGCAATGGAGTAGGGGACAAATATCCCAATACTCAGAAGAAGCACCTCTGTTACTGAAAAAAATAGCATTAGGCCCTTCTTTGTGGGAAAAATAATAACTTTGCTCAAGCATATGAAGGGAGAAGCTAGGTTTGAGGTCCTGAATGGGCCATTAATGCCAAATTTTTCATTTTACATCTCATGTCAGAGGCAGTTAGGTAAAGAACGTGTTCAATGGAAAGGCATATTGTTTGGAGGAAAACTATTTCAACACCGACTATGAAGAAAAGCAATGGCGGATGGAAATATCTTCACTGTTGGGAAGATACACAGTTGGGATTAAGTATTTGTACGAAATAGATGAGGCAAACTGTGCCATCCAATTATATTGCAAGAAGTCTTTATGTTCAAACAAAATGTTGACAACAACACCAAAGAATCATTGGAAGAACCATGGCAAAGTCCAGCAATACAGAATTAAACGTTTTGAGGGGCAATAATGAAAACTTAAAAATAAATTGAGGTCTCGACTTACCGCTTTCACAGCTAATCAATTCATTTAATTTCTTCTTGGTGAATCCATTATCAAGAGTTTAATTCCAGGATGAGATTGCATGCACAGGTTTATCTGAAAAGATTTTTTTTTTAAAGAATACTAAGCGTAGATCTGTTTAAGAAAAATACATACCTGTGCATGGGTTACAGCCGGTGCAATATCAAATCCAGATTTGATCCAACCATTCGAATTTGTATTCAATTTTATTGCGTAAAATAAAAGCGATCCTCTTCAATTGAATATTTTTTTCAAATTGGCAGTTTTCCAATCTGAAAAATAAATAAAAAAAAACGTTGATTACTGAGAATAGTTTTTGCACAGTTGTTTAATAGTTTTGTTTTAGAATTTTAGATTATTAATTATGGTCTTGCTTAAGGACCAAATAAAGTAGGTGCATTCTTATAGATACTATCACAAAGGACATGGATACCTATAAGCGCCATTTTTGAAATCCAGCAAACAAAAAGAAAACCCGGTTTAATTGAAACCGATGAAAACAAAATGCTCAACCTTCTAGAGAAAAGCCAAATAAAGGTTTCTCAAAGCGAGATGAATGGATGTGTGTTTGCTATCCTAAATAAAAGAAATCCGCATGCATCGTTTGGCTTTCACGATTGTTTTAGATATATCATGACAACAATATAATAGACAGGCATATCGAGGTATCCGTTCGCGCAGAGGCTTAATGCGGTAAAATACGTTTTTTTTGTTCGGAATTCATTGTAAGCTTCATTTATTTCAAAACCTCGAAAGCAAACTGAGTTCCGATTTGAACTGACTTAAATTGGAAATTCTTTCAAACGGATACCTCGACAGGGCTGATAACCTCTATGCCTAAATCAGCTGATGCTGAAATAAGTTACCATATTATCTTAGTGATCTTAGTGAACTCCTTCTAGAGACGAAAGATCTGCGATTATTTTCTGCTTCAGAGTTGCAGCCTATAGTTCAGCAAAGACTTGTAGGACGTAGATCCCCATAATACAGATACTACTATGGCAAATACTCAGAAGAGCGAGGAGAACTCTGAACTCTAAAGAACTGAAGAACAAACATCTGTAGACATCGAGGGGCTCCAGCTGTTTTATGTTTATGCTTTATGTTCGCATCACCTGATAGAAGAGTTTGGAAAAAAAAGACTAGCCCTTGAATTATTTTTTTTATAAACTTTTTCAGGTGTGGGGAACCTATAACACTCATGGAGCGCCCCTAAAATGATGTTTATTGACTGTTCTTATGTTTGTAGTTCCGCCCAAACTATTTGTTAAACATTTTGGGATTTATTCGAAGTCGAGCAATCCACCGTAGAGATTATCAAAGCTTTAGCCCAGCAAAGACCTACAGGAGAACATTCTCATTATTGGAGGCACTTCGTACAAACGCAGATGTTCAGAAGATACAATCGAAATCACATCTCAAAATGTGTCGAAAGCCGCAAGATAAACACTTGCAGCAAGGACATTAAAAATTTAAACCAACTAAAATCGACACGAACAATTTACCAGTTTGGAATGAAAGATTGGCTAAAAATGTGAATGACTACTATTAAACCTAGCCTATCTAAATATTTATTTGTGTGAAGCATGGGACATCCGTTTTAACGCCGATTCCGAACGACAAAACTAAGAAGCTTCTCATGAAAGTTATACAATCTAGGTTTACCAGTTTTGACCAAGTGCGGGAAGGAAGATTGGCTTAACTTGTGAACGACAATTACTAAACCCAGCTTACCCATTACTTTGTTTGTGCGAAGTTATATTGTAGCCACAAAGAATGGGACCTCCCGTTTTACGCCGATCTCAAACGACAAATCCAAGAAGCTTCTCATGAATGTTTTATACTCTTGAACGTTTGTCAGACTTTGGCAAGAGGTGAGGAGGTGAAAAAAACGCGGGTGTTGGTAATTTCGGGATTTGAATCAAGGATCCCTAGCTTGTAGTTCAACGGACTAACCTATGCCTCTACGATGATTGAAACATGACTTGTGGGCAATGGAGTAGGGGACAAATATCCCAATACTCAGAAGAAGCACCTCTGTTACTGAAAAAAATAGCATTAGGCCCTTCTTTGTGGGAAAAATAATAACTTTGCTCAAGCATATGAAGGGAGAAGCTAGGTTTGAGGTCCTGAATGGGCCATTAATGCCAAATTTTTCATTTTACATCTCATGTCAGAGGCAGTTAGGTAAAGAACGTGTTCAATGGAAAGGCATATTGTTTGGAGGAAAACTATTTCAACACCGACTATGAAGAAAAGCAATGGCGGATGGAAATATCTTCACTGTTGGGAAGATACACAGTTGGGATTAAGTATTTGTACGAAATAGATGAGGCAAACTGTGCCATCCAATTATATTGCAAGAAGTCTTTATGTTCAAACAAAATGTTGACAACAACACCAAAGAATCATTGGAAGAACCATGGCAAAGTCCAGCAATACAGAATTAAACGTTTTGAGGGGCAATAATGAAAACTTAAAAATAAATTGAGGTCTCGACTTACCGCTTTCACAGCTAATCAATTCATTTAATTTCTTCTTGGTGAATCCATTATCAAGAGTTTAATTCCAGGATGAGATTGCATGCACAGGTTTATCTGAAAAGATTTTTTTTTTAAAGAATACTAAGCGTAGATCTGTTTAAGAAAAATACATACCTGTGCATGGGTTACAGCCGGTGCAATATCAAATCCAGATTTGATCCAACCATTCGAATTTGTATTCAATTTTATTGCGTAAAATAAAAGCGATCCTCTTCAATTGAATATTTTTTTCAAATTGGCAGTTTTCCAATCTGAAAAATAAATAAAAAAAAACGTTGATTACTGAGAATAGTTTTTGCACAGTTGTTTAATAGTTTTGTTTTAGAATTTTAGATTATTAATTATGGTCTTGCTTAAGGACCAAATAAAGTAGGTGCATTCTTATAGATACTATCACAAAGGACATGGATACCTATAAGCGCCATTTTTGAAATCCAGCAAACAAAAAGAAAACCCGGTTTAATTGAAACCGATGAAAACAAAATGCTCAACCTTCTAGAGAAAAGCCAAATAAAGGTTTCTCAAAGCGAGATGAATGGATGTGTGTTTGCTATCCTAAATAAAAGAAATCCGCATGCATCGTTTGGCTTTCACGATTGTTTTAGATATATCATGACAACAATATAATAGACAGGCATATCGAGGTATCCGTTCGCGCAGAGGCTTAATGCGGTAAAATACGTTTTTTTTGTTCGGAATTCATTGTAAGCTTCATTTATTTCAAAACCTCGAAAGCAAACTGAGTTCCGATTTGAACTGACTTAAATTGGAAATTCTTTCAAACGGATACCTCGACAGGGCTGATAACCTCTATGCCTAAATCAGCTGATGCTGAAATAAGTTACCATATTATCTTAGTGATCTTAGTGAACTCCTTCTAGAGACGAAAGATCTGCGATTATTTTCTGCTTCAGAGTTGCAGCCTATAGTTCAGCAAAGACTTGTAGGACGTAGATCCCCATAATACAGATACTACTATGGCAAATACTCAGAAGAGCGAGGAGAACTCTGAACTCTAAAGAACTGAAGAACAAACATCTGTAGACATCGAGGGGCTCCAGCTGTTTTATGTTTATGCTTTATGTTCGCATCACCTGATAGAAGAGTTTGGAAAAAAAAGACTAGCCCTTGAATTATTTTTTTTATAAACTTTTTCAGGTGTGGGGAACCTATAACACTCATGGAGCGCCCCTAAAATGATGTTTATTGACTGTTCTTATGTTTGTAGTTCCGCCCAAACTATTTGTTAAACATTTTGGGATTTATTCGAAGTCGAGCAATCCACCGTAGAGATTATCAAAGCTTTAGCCCAGCAAAGACCTACAGGAGAACATTCTCATTATTGGAGGCACTTCGTACAAACGCAGATGTTCAGAAGATACAATCGAAATCACATCTCAAAATGTGTCGAAAGCCGCAAGATAAACACTTGCAGCAAGGACATTAAAAATTTAAACCAACTAAAATCGACACGAACAATTTACCAGTTTGGAATGAAAGATTGGCTAAAAATGTGAATGACTACTATTAAACCTAGCCTATCTAAATATTTATTTGTGTGAAGCATGGGACATCCGTTTTAACGCCGATTCCGAACGACAAAACTAAGAAGCTTCTCATGAAAGTTATACAATCTAGGTTTACCAGTTTTGACCAAGTGCGGGAAGGAAGATTGGCTTAACTTGTGAACGACAATTACTAAACCCAGCTTACCCATTACTTTGTTTGTGCGAAGTTATATTGTAGCCACAAAGAATGGGACCTCCCGTTTTACGCCGATCTCAAACGACAAATCCAAGAAGCTTCTCATGAATGTTTTATACTCTTGAACGTTTGTCAGACTTTGGCAAGAGGTGAGGAGGTGAAAAAAACGCGGGTGTTGGTAATTTCGGGATTTGAATCAAGGATCCCTAGCTTGTAGTTCAACGGACTAACCTATGCCTCTACGATGATTGAAACATGACTTGTGGGCAATGGAGTAGGGGACAAATATCCCAATACTCAGAAGAAGCACCTCTGTTACTGAAAAAAATAGCATTAGGCCCTTCTTTGTGGGAAAAATAATAACTTTGCTCAAGCATATGAAGGGAGAAGCTAGGTTTGAGGTCCTGAATGGGCCATTAATGCCAAATTTTTCATTTTACATCTCATGTCAGAGGCAGTTAGGTAAAGAACGTGTTCAATGGAAAGGCATATTGTTTGGAGGAAAACTATTTCAACACCGACTATGAAGAAAAGCAATGGCGGATGGAAATATCTTCACTGTTGGGAAGATACACAGTTGGGATTAAGTATTTGTACGAAATAGATGAGGCAAACTGTGCCATCCAATTATATTGCAAGAAGTCTTTATGTTCAAACAAAATGTTGACAACAACACCAAAGAATCATTGGAAGAACCATGGCAAAGTCCAGCAATACAGAATTAAACGTTTTGAGGGGCAATAATGAAAACTTAAAAATAAATTGAGGTCTCGACTTACCGCTTTCACAGCTAATCAATTCATTTAATTTCTTCTTGGTGAATCCATTATCAAGAGTTTAATTCCAGGATGAGATTGCATGCACAGGTTTATCTGAAAAGATTTTTTTTTAAAGAATACTAAGCGTAGATCTGTTTAAGAAAAATACATACCTGTGCATGGGTTACAGCCGGTGCAATATCAAATCCAGATTTGATCCAACCATTCGAATTTGTATTCAATTTTATTGCGTAAAATAAAAGCGATCCTCTTCAATTGAATATTTTTTTCAAATTGGCAGTTTTCCAATCTGAAAAATAAATAAAAAAAAACGTTGATTACTGATAATAGTTTTTGCACAGTTGTTTAATAGTTTTGTTTTAGAATTTTAGATTATTAATTATGGTCTTGCTTAAGGACCAAATAAAGTAGGTGCATTCTTATAGATACTATCACAAAGGACATGGATACCTATAAGCGCCATTTTTGAAATCCAGCAAACAAAAAGAAAACCCGGTTTAATTGAAACCGATGAAAACAAAATGCTCAACCTTCTAGAGAAAAGCCAAATAAAGGTTTCTCAAAGCGAGATGAATGGATGTGTGTTTGCTATCCTAAATAAAAGAAATCCGCATGCATCGTTTGGCTTTCACGATTGTTTTAGGTATATCATGACAACAATATAATAGACAGGCATATCGAGGTATCCGTTCGCGCAGAGGCTTAATGCGGTAAAATACGTTTTTTTTGTTCGGAATTCATTGTAAGCTTCATTTATTTCAAAACCTCGAAAGCAAACTGAGTTCCGATTTGAACTGACTTAAATTGGAAATTCTTTCAAACGGAAAACTCGACAGGGCTGATAACCTCTATGCCTAAATCAGCTGATGCTGAAATAAGTTACCATATTATCTTAGTGATCTTAGTGAACTCCTTCTAGAGACGAAAGATCTGCGATTATTTTCTGCTTCAGAGTTGCAGCCTATAGTTCAGCAAAGACTTGTAGGACGTAGATCCCCATAATACAGATACTACTATGGCAAATACTCAGAAGAGCGAGGAGAACTCTGAACTCTAAAGAACTGAAGAACAAACATCTGTAGACATCGAGGGGCTCCAGCTGTTTTATGTTTATGCTTTATGTTCGCATCACCTGATAGAAGAGTTTGGAAAAAAAAGACTAGCCCTTGAATTATTTTTTTTATAAACTTTTTCAGGTGTGGGGAACCTATAACACTCATGGAGCGCCCCTAAAATGATGTTTATTGACTGTTCTTATGTTTGTAGTTCCGCCCAAACTATTTGTTAAACATTTTGGGATTTATTCGAAGTCGAGCAATCCACCGTAGAGATTATCAAAGCTTTAGCCCAGCAAAGACCTACAGGAGAACATTCTCATTATTGGAGGCACTTCGTACAAACGCAGATGTTCAGAAGATACAATCGAAATCACATCTCAAAATGTGTCGAAAGCCGCAAGATAAACACTTGCAGCAAGGACATTAAAAATTTAAACCAACTAAAATCGACACGAACAATTTACCAGTTTGGAATGAAAGATTGGCTAAAAATGTGAATGACTACTATTAAACCTAGCCTATCTAAATATTTATTTGTGTGAAGCATGGGACATCCGTTTTAACGCCGATTCCGAACGACAAAACTAAGAAGCTTCTCATGAAAGTTATACAATCTAGGTTTACCAGTTTTGACCAAGTGCGGGAAGGAAGATTGGCTTAACTTGTGAACGACAATTACTAAACCCAGCTTACCCATTACTTTGTTTGTGCGAAGTTATATTGTAGCCACAAAGAATGGGACCTCCCGTTTTACGCCGATCTCAAACGACAAATCCAAGAAGCTTCTCATGAATGTTTTATACTCTTGAAAGTTTGTCAGACTTTGGCAAGAGGTGAGGAGGTGAAAAAAACGCGGGTGTTGGTAATTTCGGGATTTGAATCAAGGATCCCTAGCTTGTAGTTCAACGGACTAACCTATGCCTCTACGATGATTGAAACATGACTTGTGGGCAATGGAGTAGGGGACAAATATCCCAATACTCAGAAGAAGCACCTCTGTTACTGAAAAAATAGCATTAGGCCCTTCTTTGTGGGAAAAATAATAACTTTGCTCAAGCATATGAAGGGAGAAGCTAGGTTTGAGGTCCTGAATGGGCCATTAATGCCAAATTTTTCATTTTACATCTCATGTCAGAGGCAGTTAGGTAAAGAACGTGTTCAATGGAAAGGCATATTGTTTAGAGGAAAACTATTTCAACACCGACTATGAAGAAAAGCAATGGCGGATGGAAATATCTTCACTGTTGGGAAGATACACAGTTGGGATTAAGTATTTGTACGAAATAGATGAGGCAAACTGTGCCATCCAATTATATTGCAAGAAGTCTTTATGTTCAAACAAAATGTTGACAACAACACCAAAGAATCATTGGAAGAACCATGGCAAAGTCCAGCAATACAGAATTAAACGTTTTGAGGGGCAATAATGAAAACTTATAAATAAATTGAGGTCTCGACTTACCGCTTTCACAGCTAATCAATTCATTTAATTTCTTCTTGGTGAATCCATTATCAAGAGTTTAATTCCAGGATGAGATTGCATGCACAGGTTTATCTGAAAAGATTTTTTTTTTTAAAGAATACTAAGCGTAGATCTGTTTAAGAAAAATACATACCTGTGCATGGGTTACAGCCGGTGCAATATCAAATCCAGATTTGATCCAACCATTCGAATTTGTATTCAATTTTATTGCGTAAAATAAAAGCGATCCTCTTCAATTGAATATTTTTTTCAAATTGGCAGTTTTCCAATCTGAAAAATAAATAAAAAAAAACGTTGATTACTGATAATAGTTTTTGCACAGTTGTTTAATAGTTTTGTTTTAGAATTTTAGATTATTAATTATGGTCTTGCTTAAGGACCAAATAAAGTAGGTGCATTCTTATAGATACTATCACAAAGGACATGGATACCTATAAGCGCCATTTTTGAAATCCAGCAAACAAAAAGAAAACCCGGTTTAATTGAAACCGATGAAAACAAAATGCTCAACCTTCTAGAGAAAAGCCAAATAAAGGTTTCTCAAAGCGAGATGAATGGATGTGTGTTTGCTATCCTAAATAAAAGAAATCCGCATGCATCGTTTGGCTTTCACGATTGTTTTAGGTATATCATGACAACAATATAATAGACAGGCATATCGAGGTATCCGTTCGCGCAGAGGCTTAATGCGGTAAAATACGTTTTTTTTGTTCGGAATTCATTGTAAGCTTCATTTATTTCAAAACCTCGAAAGCAAACTGAGTTCCGATTTGAACTGACTTAAATTGGAAATTCTTTCAAACGGAAAACTCGACAGGGCTGATAACCTCTATGCCTAAATCAGCTGATGCTGAAATAAGTTACCATATTATCTTAGTGATCTTAGTGAACTCCTTCTAGAGACGAAAGATCTGCGATTATTTTCTGCTTCAGAGTTGCAGCCTATAGTTCAGCAAAGACTTGTAGGACGTAGATCCCCATAATACAGATACTACTATGGCAAATACTCAGAAGAGCGAGGAGAACTCTGAACTCTAAAGAACTGAAGAACAAACATCTGTAGACATCGAGGGGCTCCAGCTGTTTTATGTTTATGCTTTATGTTCGCATCACCTGATAGAAGAGTTTGGAAAAAAAAGACTAGCCCTTGAATTATTTTTTTTATAAACTTTTTCAGGTGTGGGGAACCTATAACACTCATGGAGCGCCCCTAAAATGATGTTTATTGACTGTTCTTATGTTTGTAGTTCCGCCCAAACTATTTGTTAAACATTTTGGGATTTATTCGAAGTCGAGCAATCCACCGTAGAGATTATCAAAGCTTTAGCCCAGCAAAGACCTACAGGAGAACATTCTCATTATTGGAGGCACTTCGTACAAACGCAGATGTTCAGAAGATACAATCGAAATCACATCTCAAAATGTGTCGAAAGCCGCAAGATAAACACTTGCAGCAAGGACATTAAAAATTTAAACCAACTAAAATCGACACGAACAATTTACCAGTTTGGAATGAAAGATTGGCTAAAAATGTGAATGACTACTATTAAACCTAGCCTATCTAAATATTTATTTGTGTGAAGCATGGGACATCCGTTTTAACGCCGATTCCGAACGACAAAACTAAGAAGCTTCTCATGAAAGTTATACAATCTAGGTTTACCAGTTTTGACCAAGTGCGGGAAGGAAGATTGGCTTAACTTGTGAACGACAATTACTAAACCCAGCTTACCCATTACTTTGTTTGTGCGAAGTTATATTGTAGCCACAAAGAATGGGACCTCCCGTTTTACGCCGATCTCAAACGACAAATCCAAGAAGCTTCTCATGAATGTTTTATACTCTTGAACGTTTGTCAGACTTTGGCAAGAGGTGAGGAGGTGAAAAAAACGCGGGTGTTGGTAATTTCGGGATTTGAATCAAGGATCCCTAGCTTGTAGTTCAACGGACTAACCTATGCCTCTACGATGATTGAAACATGACTTGTGGGCAATGGAGTAGGGGACAAATATCCCAATACTCAGAAGAAGCACCTCTGTTACTGAAAAAATAGCATTAGGCCCTTCTTTGTGGGAAAAATAATAACTTTGCTCAAGCATATGAAGGGAGAAGCTAGGTTTGAGGTCCTGAATGGGCCATTAATGCCAAATTTTTCATTTTACATCTCATGTCAGAGGCAGTTAGGTAAAGAACGTGTTCAATGGAAAGGCATATTGTTTAGAGGAAAACTATTTCAACACCGACTATGAAGAAAAGCAATGGCGGATGGAAATATCTTCACTGTTGGGAAGATACACAGTTGGGATTAAGTATTTGTACGAAATAGATGAGGCAAACTGTGCCATCCAATTATATTGCAAGAAGTCTTTATGTTCAAACAAAATGTTGACAACAACACCAAAGAATCATTGGAAGAACCATGGCAAAGTCCAGCAATACAGAATTAAACGTTTTGAGGGGCAATAATGAAAACTTATAAATAAATTGAGGTCTCGACTTACCGCTTTCACAGCTAATCAATTCATTTAATTTCTTCTTGGTGAATCCATTATCAAGAGTTTAATTCCAGGATGAGATTGCATGCACAGGTTTATCTGAAAAGATTTTTTTTTTTAAAGAATACTAAGCGTAGATCTGTTTAAGAAAAATACATACCTGTGCATGGGTTACAGCCGGTGCAATATCAAATCCAGATTTGATCCAACCATTCGAATTTGTATTCAATTTTATTGCGTAAAATAAAAGCGATCCTCTTCAATTGAATATTTTTTTCAAATTGGCAGTTTTCCAATCTGAAAAATAAATAAAAAAAAACGTTGATTACTGAGAATAGTTTTTGCACAGTTGTTTAATAGTTTTGTTTTAGAATTTTAGATTATTAATTCTGGTCTTGCTTAAGGACCAAATAAAGTAGGTGCATTCTTATAGATACTATCACAAAGGACATGGATACCTATAAGCGCCATTTTTGAAATCCAGCAAACAAAAAGAAAACCCGGTTTAATTGAAACCGATGAAAACAAAATGCTCAACCTTCTAGAGAAAAGCCAAATAAAGGTTTCTCAAAGCGAGATGAATGGATGTGTGTTTGCTATCCTAAATAAAAGAAATCCGCATGCATCGTTTGGCTTTCACGATTGTTTTAGATATATCATGACAACAATATAATAGACAGGCATATCGAGGTATCCGTTCGCGCAGAGGCTTAATGCGGTAAAATACGTTTTTTTGTTCGGAATTCATTGTAAGCTTCATTTATTTCAAAACCTCGAAAGCAAACTGAGTTCCGATTTGAACTGACTTAAATTGGAAATTCTTTCAAACGGATACCTCGACAGGGCTGATAACCTCTATGCCTAAATCAGCTGATGCTGAAATAAGTTACCATATTATCTTAGTGATCTTAGTGAACTCCTTCTAGAGACGAAAGATCTGCGATTATTTTCTGCTTCAGAGTTGCAGCCTATAGTTCAGCAAAGACTTGTAGGACGTAGATCCCCATAATACAGATACTACTATGGCAAATACTCAGAAGAGCGAGGAGAACTCTGAACTCTGAACTCTAAAGAACTGAAGAACAAACATCTGTAGATATCGAGGGGCTCCAGCTGTTTTATGTTTATGCTTTATGTTCGCATCACCTGATAGAAGAGTTTGGAAAAAAAAGACTAGCCCTTGAATTATTTTTTTTATAAACTTTTTCAGGTGTGGGGAACCTATAACACTCATGGAGCGCCCCTAAAATGATGTTTATTGACTGTTCTTATGTTTGTAGTTCCGCCCAAACTATTTGTTAAACATTTTGGGATTTATTCGAAGTCGAGCAATCCACCGTAGAGATTATCAAAGCTTTAGCCCAGCAAAGACCTACAGGAGAACATTCTCATTATTGGAGGCACTTCGTACAAACGCAGATGTTCAGAAGATACAATCGAAATCACATCTCAAAATGTGTCGAAAGCCGCAAGATAAACACTTGCAGCAAGGACATTAAAAATTTAAACCAACTAAAATCGACACGAACAATTTACCAGTTTGGAATGAAAGATTGGCTAAAAATGTGAATGACTACTATTAAACCTAGCCTATCTAAATATTTATTTGTGTGAAGCATGGGACATCCGTTTTAACGCCGATTCCGAACGACAAAACTAAGAAGCTTCTCATGAAAGTTATACAATCTAGGTTTACCAGTTTTGACCAAGTGCGGGAAGGAAGATTGGCTTAACTTGTGAACGACAATTACTAAACCCAGCTTACCCATTACTTTGTTTGTGCGAAGTTATATTGTAGCCACAAAGAATGGGACCTCCCGTTTTACGCCGATCTCAAACGACAAATCCAAGAAGCTTCTCATGAATGTTTTATACTCTTGAACGTTTGTCAGACTTTGGCAAGAGGTGAGGAGGTGAAAAAAACGCGGGTGTTGGTAATTTCGGGATTTGAATCAAGGATCCCTAGCTTGTAGTTCAACGGACTAACCTATGCCTCTACGATGATTGAAACATGACTTGTGGGCAATGGAGTAGGGGACAAATATCCCAATACTCAGAAGAAGCACCTCTGTTACTGAAAAAAATAGCATTAGGCCCTTCTTTGTGGGAAAAATAATAACTTTGCTCAAGCATAAGAAGCTAGGTTTGAGGTCCTGAATGGGCCATTAATGCCAATTTTTTCATTTTACATCTCATGTCAGAGGCAGTTAGGTAAAGAACGTGTTCAATGGAAAGGCATATTGTTTGGAGGAAAACTATTTCAACACCGACTATGAAGAAAAGCAATGGCGGATGGAAATATCTTCACTGTTGGGATTAAGTATTTGTACGAAATAGATGAGGCAAACTGTGCCATCCAATTAAATTGCAAGAAGTCTTTATGTTCAAACAAAATGTTGACAACAACACCAAAGAATCATTGGAAGAACCATGGCAAAGTCCAGCAATACAGAATTTTGAGGGGCAATAATGAAAACTTAAAAATAAATTGAGGTCTCGACTTACCGCTTTCACAGCTAATCAATTCATTTAATTTCTTCTTGGTGAATCCATTATCAAGAGTTTAATTCCAGGATGAGATTGCATGCACAGGTTTATCTGAAAAGATTTTTTTTTTTAAAGAATACTAAGCGTAGATCTGTTTAAGAAAAATACATAACTGTGCATGGGTTACAGCCGGTGCAATATCAAATCCAGATTTGATCCAACCATTCGAATTTGTATTCAATTTTATTGCGTAAAATAAAAGCGATCCTCTTCAATTGAATATTTTTTTCAAATTGGCAGTTTTCCAATCTGAAAAATAAATAAAAAAAAACGTTGATTACTGAGAATAGTTTTTGCACAGTTGTTTAATAGTTTTGTTTTAGAATTTTAGATTATTAATTATGGTCTTGCTTAAGGACCAAATAAAGTAGGTGCATTCTTATAGATACTATCACAAAGGACATGGATACCTATAAGCGCCATTTTTGAAATCCAGCAAACAAAAAGAAAACCCGGTTTAATTGAAACCGATGAAAACAAAATGCTCAACCTTCTAGAGAAAAGCCAAATAAAGGTTTCTCAAAGCGAGATGAATGGATGTGTGTTTGCTATCCTAAATAAAAGAAATCCGCATGCATCGTTTGGCTTTCACGATTGTTTTAGATATATCATGACAACAATATAATAGACAGGCATATCGAGGTATCCGTTCGCGCAGAGGCTTAATGCGGTAAAATACGTTTTTTTTTGTTCGGAATTCATTGTAAGCTTCATTTATTTCAAAACCTCGAAAGCAAACTGAGTTCCGATTTGAACTGACTTAAATTGGAAATTCTTTCAAACGGATACCTCGACAGGGCTGATAACCTCTATGCCTAAATCAGCTGATGCTGAAATAAGTTACCATATTATCTTAGTGATCTTAGTGAACTCCTTCTAGAGACGAAAGATCTGCGATTATTTTCTGCTTCAGAGTTGCAGCCTATAGTTCAGCAAAGACTTGTAGGACGTAGATCCCCATAATACAGATACTACTATGGCAAATACTCAGAAGAGCGAGGAGAACTCTGAACTCTGAACTCTAAAGAACTGAAGAACAAACATCTGTAGATATCGAGGGGCTCCAGCTGTTTTATGTTTATGCTTTATGTTCGCATCACCTGATAGAAGAGTTTGGAAAAAAAGACTAGCCCTTGAATTATTTTTTTTATAAACTTTTTCAGGTGTGGGGAACCTATAACACTCATGGAGCGCCCCTAAAATGATGTTTATTGACTGTTCTTATGTTTGTAGTTCCGCCCAAACTATTTGTTAAACATTTTGGGATTTATTCGAAGTCGAGCAATCCACCGTAGAGATTATCAAAGCTTTAGCCCAGCAAAGACCTACAAGAGAACATTCTCATTATTGGAGGCACTTCGTACAAACGCAGATGTTCAGAAGATACAATCGAAATCACATCTCAAAATGTGTCGAAAGCCGCAAGATAAACACTTGCAGCAAGGACATTAAAAATTTAAACCAACTAAAATCGACACGAACAATTTACCAGTTTGGAATGAAAGATTGGCTAAAAATGTGAATGACTACTATTAATCCTAGCCTATCTAAATATTTATTTGTGTGAAGCATGGGACATCCGTTTTAACGCCGATTCCGAACGACAAAACTAAGAAGCTTCTCATGAAAGTTATACAATCTAGGTTTACCAGTTTTGACCAAGTGCGGGAAGGAAGATTGGCTTAACTTGTGAACGACAATTACTAAACCCAGCTTACCCATTACTTTGTTTGTGCGAAGTTATATTGTAGCCACAAAGAATGGGACCTCCCGTTTTACGCCGATCTCAAACGACAAATCCAAGAAGCTTCTCATGAATGTTTTATACTCTTGAACGTTTGTCAGACTTTGGCAAGAGGTGAGGAGGTGAAAAAAACGCGGGTGTTGGTAATTTCGGGATTTGAATCAAGGATCCCTAGCTTGTAGTTCAACGGACTAACCTATGCCTCTACGATGATTGAAACATGACTTGTGGGCAATGGAGTAGGGGACAAATATCCCAATACTCAGAAGAAGCACCTCTGTTACTGAAAAAAATAGCATTAGGCCCTTCTTTGTGGGAAAAATAATAACTTTGCTCAAGCATATGAAGGGAGAAGCTAGGTTTGAGGTCCTGAATGGGCCATTAATGCCAAATTTTTCATTTTACATCTCATGTCAGAGGCAGTTAGGTAAAGAACGTGTTCAATGGAAAGGCATATTGTTTAGAGGAAAACTATTTCAACACCGACTATGAAGAAAAGCAATGGCGGATGGAAATATCTTCACTGTTGGGAAGATACACAGTTGGGATTAAGTATTTGTACGAAATAGATGAGGCAAACTGTGCCATCCAATTATATTGCAAGAAGTCTTTATGTTCAAACAAAATGTTGACAACAACACCAAAGAATCATTGGAAGAACCATGGCAAAGTCCAGCAATACAGAATTAAACGTTTTGAGGGGCAATAATGAAAACTTAAAAATAAATTGAGGTCTCGACTTACCGCTTTCACAGCTAATCAATTCATTTAATTTCTTCTTGGTGAATCCATTATCAAGAGTTTAATTCCAGGATGAGATTGCATGCACAGGTTTATCTGAAAAGATTTTTTTTTTAAAGAATACTAAGCGTAGATCTGTTTAAGAAAAATACATACCTGTGCATGGGTTACAGCCGGTGCAATATCAAATCCAGATTTGATCCAACCATTCGAATTTGTATTCAATTTTATTGCGTAAAATAAAAGCGATCCTCTTCAATTGAATATTTTTTTCAAATTGGCAGTTTTCCAATCTGAAAAATAAATAAAAAAAAACGTTGATTACTGAGAATAGTTTTTGCACAGTTGTTTAATAGTTTTGTTTTAGAATTTTAGATTATTAATTATGGTCTTGCTTAAGGACCAAATAAAGTAGGTGCATTCTTATAGATACTATCACAAAGGACATGGATACCTATAAGCGCCATTTTTGAAATCCAGCAAACAAAAAGAAAACCCGGTTTAATTGAAACCGATGAAAACAAAATGCTCAACCTTCTAGAGAAAAGCCAAATAAAGGTTTCTCAAAGCGAGATGAATGGATGTGTGTTTGCTATCCTAAATAAAAGAAATCCGCATGCATCGTTTGGCTTTCACGATTGTTTTAGATATATCATGACAACAATATAATAGACAGGCATATCGAGGTATCCGTTCGCGCAGAGGCTTAATGCGGTAAAATACGTTTTTTTTGTTCGGAATTCATTGTAAGCTTCATTTATTTCAAAACCTCGAAAGCAAACTGAGTTCCGATTTGAACTGACTTAAATTGGAAATTCTTTCAAACGGATACCTCGACAGGGCTGATAACCTCTATGCCTAAATCAGCTGATGCTGAAATAAGTTACCATATTATCTTAGTGATCTTAGTGAACTCCTTCTAGAGACGAAAGATCTGCGATTATTTTCTGCTTCAGAGTTGCAGCCTATAGTTCAGCAAAGACTTGTAGGACGTAGATCCCCATAATACAGATACTACTATGGCAAATACTCAGAAGAGCGAGGAGAACTCTGAACTCTGAACTCTAAAGAACTGAAGAACAAACATCTGTAGATATCGAGGGGCTCCAGCTGTTTTATGTTTATGCTTTATGTTCGCATCACCTGATAGAAGAGTTTGGAAAAAAAAGACTAGCCCTTGAATTATTTTTTTTATAAACTTTTTCAGGTGTGGGGAACCTATAACACTCATGGAGCGCCCCTAAAATGATGTTTATTGACTGTTCTTATGTTTGTAGTTCCGCACAAACTATTTGTTAAACATTTTGGGATTTATTCGAAGTCGAGCAATCCACCGTAGAGATTATCAAAGCTTTAGCCCAGCAAAGACCTACAGGAGAACATTCTCATTATTGGAGGCACTTCGTACAAACGCAGATGTTCAGAAGATACAATCGAAATCACATCTCAAAATGTGTCGAAAGCCGCAAGATAAACACTTGCAGCAAGGACATTAAAAATTTAAACCAACTAAAATCGACACGAACAATTTACCAGTTTGGAATGAAAGATTGGCTAAAAATGTGAATGACTACTATTAAACCTAGCCTATCTAAATATTTATTTGTGTGAAGCATGGGACATCCGTTTTAACGCCGATTCCGAACGACAAAACTAAGAAGCTTCTCATGAAAGTTATACAATCTAGGTTTACCAGTTTTGACCAAGTGCGGGAAGGAAGATTGGCTTAACTTGTGAACGACAATTACTAAACCCAGCTTACCCATTACTTTGTTTGTGCGAAGTTATATTGTAGCCACAAAGAATGGGACCTCCCGTTTTACGCCGATCTCAAACGACAAATCCAAGAAGCTTCTCATGAATGTTTTATACTCTTGAACGTTTGTCAGACTTTGGCAAGAGGTGAGGAGGTGAAAAAAACGCGGGTGTTGGTAATTTCGGGATTTGAATCAAGGATCCCTAGCTTGTAGTTCAACGGACTAACCTATGCCTCTACGATGATTGAAACATGACTTGTGGGCAATGGAGTAGGGGACAAATATCCCAATACTCAGAAGAAGCACCTCTGTTACTGAAAAAAATAGCATTAGGCCCTTCTTTGTGGGAAAAATAATAACTTTGCTCAAGCATATGAAGGGAGAAGCTAGGTTTGAGGTCCTGAATGGGCCATTAATGCCAAATTTTTCATTTTACATCTCATGTCAGAGGCAGTTAGGTAAAGAACGTGTTCAATGGAAAGGCATATTGTTTAGAGGAAAACTATTTCAACACCGACTATGAAGAAAAGCAATGGCGGATGGAAATATCTTCACTGTTGGGAAGATACACAGTTGGGATTAAGTATTTGTACGAAATAGATGAGGCAAACTGTGCCATCCAATTATATTGCAAGAAGTCTTTATGTTCAAACAAAATGTTGACAACAACACCAAAGAATCATTGGAAGAACCATGGCAAAGTCCAGCAATACAGAATTAAACGTTTTGAGGGGCAATAATGAAAAATTAAAAATAAATTGAGGTCTCGACTTACCGCTTTCACAGCTAATCAATTCATTTAATTTCTTCTTGGTGAATCCATTATCAAGAGTTTAATTCCAGGATGAGATTGCATGCACAGGTTTATCTGAAAAGATTTTTTTTTTTAAAGAATACTAAGCGTAGATCTGTTTAAGAAAAATACATACCTGTGCATGGGTTACAGCCGGTGCAATATCAAATCCAGATTTGATCCAACCATTCGAATTTGTATTCAATTTTATTGCGTAAAATAAAAGCGATCCTCTTCAATTGAATATTTTTTTCAAATTGGCAGTTTTCCAATCTGAAAAATAAATAAAAAAAAACGTTGATTACTGAGAATAGTTTTTGCACAGTTGTTTAATAGTTTTGTTTTAGAATTTTAGATTATTAATTATGGTCTTGCTTAAGGACCAAATAAAGTAGGTACATTCTTATAGATACTATCACAAAGGACATGGATACCTATAAGCGCTATTTTTGAAATCCAGCAAACAAAAAGAAAACCCGGTTTAATTGAAACCGATGAAAACAAAATGCTCAACCTTCTAGAGAAAAGCCAAATAAAGGTTTCTCAAAGCGAGATGAATGGATGTGTGTTTGCTATCCTAAATAAAAGAAATCCGCATGCATCGTTTGGCTTTCACGATTGTTTTAGATATATCATGACAACAATATAATAGACAGGCATATCGAGGTATCCGTTCGCGCAGAGGCTTAATGCGGTAAAATACGTTTTTTTTGTTCGGAATTCATTGTAAGCTTCATTTATTTCAAAACCTCGAAAGCAAACTGAGTTCCGATTTGAACTGACTTAAATTGGAAATTCTTTCAAACGGATACCTCGACAGGGCTGATAACCTCTATGCCTAAATCAGCTGATGCTGAAATAAGTTACCATATTATCTTAGTGATCTTAGTGAACTCCTTCTAGAGAAGAAAGATCTGCGATTATTTTCTGCTTCAGAGTTGCAGCCTATAGTTAAATCCCAAACTATTTGTTAAACATTTTGGGATTTATTCGAAGTCGAGCAATCCACCGTAGAGATTATCAAAGCTTTAGCCCAGCAAAGACCTACAGGGGAACATTCTCATTATTGGAGGCACTTCGTACAAACGCAGATGTTCAGAAGATACAATCGAAATCACATCTCAAAATGTGTCGAAAGCCGCAAGATAAACACTTGCAGCAAGGACAT
Organism: Rhingia campestris; assembly: GCA_932526625.1. Taxonomy (NCBI): domain Eukaryota; kingdom Metazoa; phylum Arthropoda; class Insecta; order Diptera; family Syrphidae; genus Rhingia; species Rhingia campestris. The sequence goes on from OW052183.1 coordinate 55,443,350, forward strand.
TAAAAATTTAAACCAACTAAAATCGACACGAACAATTTACCAGTTTGGAATGAAAGATTGGCTAAAAATGTGAATGACTACTATTAAACCTAGCCTATCTAAATATTTATTTGTGTGAAGCATGGGACATCCGTTTTAACGCCGATTCCGAACGACAAAACTAAGAAGCTTCTCATGAAAGTTATACAATCTAGGTTTACCAGTTTTGACCAAGTGCGGGAAGGAAGATTGGCTTAACTTGTGAACGACAATTACTAAACCCAGCTTACCCATTACTTTGTTTGTGCGAAGTTATATTGTAGCCACAAAGAATGGGACCTCCCGTTTTACGCCGATCTCAAACGACAAATCCAAGAAGCTTCTCATGAATGTTTTATACTCTTGAACGTTTGTCAGACTTTGGCAAGAGGTGAGGAGGTGAAAAAAACGCGGGTGTTGGTAATTTCGGGATTTGAATCAAGGATCCCTAGCTTGTAGTTCAACGGACTAACCTATGCCTCTACGATGATTGAAACATGACTTGTGGGCAATGGAGTAGGGGACAAATATCCCAATACTCAGAAGAAGCACCTCTGTTACTGAAAAAAATAGCATTAGGCCCTTCTTTGTGGGAAAAATAATAACTTTGCTCAAGCATATGAAGGGAGAAGCTAGGTTTGAGGTCCTGAATGGGCCATTAATGCCAAATTTTTCATTTTACATCTCATGTCAGAGGCAGTTAGGTAAAGAACGTGTTCAATGGAAAGGCATATTGTTTAGAGGAAAACTATTTCAACACCGACTATGAAGAAAAGCAATGGCGGATGGAAATATCTTCACTGTTGGGAAGATACACAGTTGGGATTAAGTATTTGTACGAAATAGATGAGGCAAACTGTGCCATCCAATTATATTGCAAGAAGTCTTTATGTTCAAACAAAATGTTGACAACAACACCAAAGAATCATTGGAAGAACCATGGCAAAGTCCAGTAATACAGAATTAAACGTTTTGAGGGGCAATAATGAAAACTTAAAAATAAATTGAGGTCTCGACTTACCGCTTTCACAGCTAATCAATTCATTTAATTTCTTCTTGGTGAATCCATTATCAAGAGTTTAATTCCAGGATGAGATTGCATGCACAGGTTTATCTGAAAAGATTTTTTTTTTTTAAAGAATACTAAGCGTAGATCTGTTTAAGAAAAATACATACCTGTGCATGGGTTACAGCCGGTGCAATATCAAATCCAGATTTGATCCAACCATTCGAATTTGTATTCAATTTTTTTGCGTAAAATAAAAGCGATCCTCTTCAATTGAATATTTTTTTCAAATTGGCAGTTTTCCAATCTGAAAAATAAATAAAAAAAAACGTTGATTACTGAGAATAGTTTTTGCACAGTTGTTTAATAGTTTTGTTTTAGAATTTTAGATTATTAATTATGGTCTTGCTTAAGGACCAAATAAAGTAGGTGCATTCTTATAGATACTATCACAAAGGACATGGATACCTATAAGCGCCATTTTTGAAATCCAGCAAACAAAAAGAAAACCCGGTTTAATTGAAACCGATGAAAACAAAATGCTCAACCTTCTAGAGAAAAGCCATATAAAGGTTTCTCAAAGCGAGATGAATGGATGTGTGTTTGCTATCCTAAATAAAAGAAATCCGCATGCATCGTTTGGCTTCCACGATTGTTTTAGATATATCATGACAACAATATAATAGACAGGCATATCGAGGTATCCGTTCGCGCAGAGGCTTAATGCGGTAAAATACGTTTTTTTTGTTCGGAATTCATTGTAAGCTTCATTTATTTCAAAACCTCGAAAGCAAACTGAGTTCCGATTTGAACTGACTTAAATTGGAAATTCTTTCAAACGGATACCTCGACAGGGCTGATAACCTCTATGCCTAAATCAGCTGATGCTGAAATAAGTTACCATATTATCTTAGTGATCTTAGTGAACTCCTTCTAGAGACGAAAGATCTGCGATTATTTTCTGCTTCAGAGTTGCAGCCTATAGTTCAGCAAAGACTTGTAGGACTTAGATCCCCATAATACAGATACTACTATGGCAAATACTCAGAAGAGCGAGGAGAACTCTGAACTCTGAACTCTAAAGAACTGAAGAACAAACATCTGTAGATATCGAGGGGCTCCAGCTGTTTTATGTTTATGCTTTATGTTCGCATCACCTGATAGAAGAGTTTGGAAAAAAAAGACTAGCCCTTGAATTATTTTTTTTATAAACTTTTTCAGGTGTGGGGAACCTATAACACTCATGGAGCGCCCCTAAAATGATGTTTATTGACTGTTCTTATGTTTGTAGTTCCGCCCAAACTATTTGTTAAACATTTTGGGATTTATTCGAAGTCGAGCAATCCACCGTAGAGATTATCAAAGCTTTAGCCCAGCAAAGACCTACAGGAGAACATTCTCATTATTGGAGGCACTTCGTACAAACGCAGATGTTCAGAAGATACAATCGAAATCACATCTCAAAATGTGTCGAAAGCCGCAAGATAAACACTTGCAGCAAGGACATTAAAAATTTAAACCAACTAAAATCGACACGAACAATTTACCAGTTTGGAATGAAAGATTGGCTAAAAATGTGAATGACTACTATTAAACCTAGCCTATCTAAATATTTATTTGTGTGAAGCATGGGACATCCGTTTTAACGTCGATTCCGAACGACAAAACTAAGAAGCTTCTCATGAAAGTTATACAATCTAGGTTTACCAGTTTTGACCAAGTGCGGGAAGGAAGATTGGCTTAACTTGTGAACGACAATTACTAAACCCAGCTTACCCATTACTTTGTTTGTGCGAAGTTATATTGTAGCCACAAAGAATGGGACCTCCCGTTTTACGCCGATCTCAAACGACAAATCCAAGAAGCTTCTCATGAATGTTTTATACTCTTGAACGTTTGTCAGACTTTGGCAAGAGGTGAGGAGGTGAAAAAAACGCGGGTGTTGGTAATTTCGGGATTTGAATCAAGGATCCCTAGCTTGTAGTTCAACGGACTAACCTATGCCTCTACGATGATTGATACATGACTTGTGGGCAATGGAGTAGGGGACAAATATCCCAATACTCAGAAGAAGCACCTCTGTTACTGAAAAAAATTGCATTAGGCCCTTCTTTGTGGGAAAAATAATAACTTTGCTCAAGCATATGAAGGGAGAAGCTAGGTTTGAGGTCCTGAATGGGCCATTAATGCCAAATTTTTCATTTTACATCTCATGTCAGAGGCAGTTAGGTAAAGAACGTGTTCAATGGAAAGGCATATTGTTTAGAGGAAAACTATTTCAACACCGACTATGAAGAAAAGCAATGGCGGATGGAAATATCTTCACTGTTGGGAAGATACACAGTTGGGATTAAGTATTTGTACGAAATAGATGAGGCAAACTGTGCCTTCCAATTATATTGCAAGAAGTCTTTATGTTCAAACAAAATGTTGACAACAACACCAAAGAATCATTGGAAGAACCATGGCAAAGTCCAGCAATACAGAATTAAACGTTTTGAGGGGCAATAATGAAAACTTAAAAATAAATTGAGGTCTCGACTTACCGCTTTCACAGCTAATCAATTCATTTAATTTCTTCTTGGTGAATCCATTATCAAGAGTTTAATTCCAGGATGAGATTGCATGCACAGGTTTATCTGAAAAGATTTTTTTTTTTAAAGAATACTAAGCGTAGATCTGTTTAAGAAAAATACATACCTGTGCATGGGTTACAGCCGGTGCAATATCAAATCCAGATTTGATCCAACCATTCGAATTTGTATTCAATTTTATTGCGTAAAATAAAAGCGATCCTCTTCAATTGAATATTTTTTTCAAATTGGCAGTTTTCCAATCTGAAAAATAAATAAAAAAAAACGTTTATTACTGAGAATAGTTTTTGCACAGTTGTTTAATAGTTTTGTTTTAGAATTTTAGATTATTAATTATGGTCTTGCTTAAGGACCAAATAAAGTAGGTGCATTCTTATAGATACTATCACAAAGGACATGGATACCTATAAGCGCCATTTTTGAAATCAAGCAAACAAAACGAAAACCCGGTTTAATTGAAACCGATGAAAACAAAATGCTCAACCTTCTAGAGAAAAGCCAAATAAAGGTTTCTCAAAGCGAGATGAATGGATGTGTGTTTGCTATCCTAAATAAAAGAAATCCGCATGCATCGTTTGGCTTTCACGATTGTTTTAGATATATCATGACAACAATATAATAGACAGGCATATCGAGGTATCCGTTCGCGCAGAGGCTTAATGCGGTAAAATACGTTTTTTTTGTTCGGAATTCATTGTAAGCTTCATTTATTTCAAAACCTCGAAAGCAAACTGAGTTCCGATTTGAACTGACTTAAATTGGAAATTCTTTCAAACGGATACCTCGACAGGGCTGATAACCTCTATGCCTAAATCAGCTGATGCTGAAATAAGTTACCATATTATCTTAGTGATCTTAGTGAACTCCTTCTAGAGACGAAAGATCTGCGATTATTTTCTGCTTCAGAGTTGCAGCCTATAGTTCAGCAAAGACTTGTAGGACGTAGATCCCCATAATACAGATACTACTATGGCAAATACTCAGAAGAGCGAGGAGAACTCTGAACTCTGAACTCTAAAGAACTGAAGAACAAACATCTGTAGATATCGAGGGGCTCCAGCTGTTTTATGTTTATGCTTTATGTTCGCATCACCTGATAGAAGAGTTTGGAAAAAAAAGACTAGCCCTTGAATTATTTTTTTTATAAACTTTTTCAGGTGTGGGGAACCTATAACACTCATGGAGCGCCCCTAAAATGATGTTTATTGACTGTTCTTATGTTTGTAGTTCCGCCCAAACTATTTGTTAAACATTTTGGGATTTATTCGAAGTCGAGCAATCCACCGTAGAGATTATCAAAGCTTTAGCCCAGCAAAGACCTACAGGAGAACATTCTCATTATTGGAGGCACTTCGTACAAACGCAGATGTTCAGAAGATACAATCGAAATCACATCTCAAAATGTGTCGAAAGCCGCAAGATAAACACTTGCAGCAAGGACATTAAAAATTTAAACCAACTAAAATCGACACGAACAATTTACCAGTTTGGAATGAAAGATTGGCTAAAAATGTGAATGACTACTATTAAACCTAGCCTATCTAAATATTTATTTGTGTGAAGCATGGGACATCCGTTTTAACGCCGATTCCGAACGACAAAACTAAGAAGCTTCTCATGAAAGTTATACAATTTAGGTTTACCAGTTTTGACCAAGTGCGGGAAGGAAGATTGGCTTAACTTGTGAACGACAATTACTAAACCCAGCTTACCCATTACTTTGTTTGTGCGAAGTTATATTGTAGCCACAAAGAATGGGACCTCCCGTTTTACGCCGATCTCAAACGACAAATCCAAGAAGCTTCTCATGAATGTTTTATACTCTTGAACGTTTGTCAGACTTTGGCAAGAGGTGAGGAGGTGAAAAAAACGCGGGTGTTGGTAATTTCGGGATTTGAATCAAGGATCCCTAGCTTGTAGTTCAACGGACTAACCTATGCCTCTACGATGATTGAAACATGACTTGTGGGCAATGGAGTAGGGGACAAATATCCCAATACTCAGAAGAAGCACCTCTGTTACTGAAAAAAATAGCATTAGGCCCTTCTTTGTGGGAAAAATAATAACTTTGCTCAAGCATATGAAGGGAGAAGCTAGGTTTGAGGTCCTGAATGGGCCATTAATGCCAATTTTTTCATTTTACATCTCATGTCAGAGGCAGTTAGGTAAAGAACGTGTTCAATGGAAAGGCATATTGTTTGGAGGAAAACTATTTCAACACCGACTATGAAGAAAAGCAATGGCGGATGGAAATATCTTCACTGTTGGGAAGATACACAGTTGGGATTAAGTATTTGTACGAAATAGATGAGGCAAACTGTGCCATCCAATTAAATTGCAAGAAGTCTTTATGTTCAAACAAAATGTTGACAACAACACCAAAGAATCATTGGAAGAACCATGGCAAAGTCCAGCAATACAGAATTAAACGTTTTGAGGGGCAATAATGAAAACTTAAAAATAAATTGAGGTCTCGACTTACCGCTTTCACAGCTAATCAATTCATTTAATTTCTTCTTGGTGAATCCATTATCAAGAGTTTAATTCCAGGATGAGATTGCATGCACAGGTTTATCTGAAAAGATTTTTTTTTTAAAGAATACTAAGCGTAGATCTGTTTAAGAAAAATACATACCTGTGCATGGGTTACAGCCGGTGCAATATCAAATCCAGATTTGATCCAACCATTCGAATTTGTATTCAATTTTATTGCGTAAAATAAAAGCGATCCTCTTCAATTGAATATTTTTTTCAAATTGGCAGTTTTCCAATCTGAAAAATAAATAAAAAAAAACGTTGATTACTGAGAATAGTTTTTGCACAGTTGTTTAATAGTTTTGTTTTAGAATTTTAGATTATTAATTATGGTCTTGCTTAAGGACCAAATAAAGTAGGTGCATTCTTATAGATACTATCACAAAGGACATGGATACCTATAAGCGCCATTTTTGAAATCCAGCAAACAAAAAGAAAACCCGGTTTAATTGAAACCGATGAAAACAAAATGCTCAACCTTCTAGAGAAAAGCCAAATAAAGGTTTCTCAAAGCGAGATGAATGGATGTGTGTTTGCTATCCTAAATAAAAGAAATCCGCATGCATCGTTTGGCTTTCACGATTGTTTTAGATATATCATGACAACAATATAATAGACAGGCATATCGAGGTATCCGTTCGCGCAGAGGCTTAATGCGGTAAAATACGTTTTTTTTGTTCGGAATTCATTGTAAGCTTCATTTATTTCAAAACCTCGAAAGCAAACTGAGTTCCGATTTGAACTGACTTAAATTGGAAATTCTTTCAAACGGATACCTCGACAGGGCTGATAACCTCTATGCCTAAATCAGCTGATGCTGAAATAAGTTACCATATTATCTTAGTGATCTTAGTGAACTCCTTCTAGAGACGAAAGATCTGCGATTATTTTCTGCTTCAGAGTTGCAGCCTATAGTTCAGCAAAGACTTGTAGGACGTAGATCCCCATAATACAGATACTACTATGGCAAATACTCAGAAGAGCGAGGAGAACTCTGAACTCTGAACTCTAAAGAACTGAAGAACAAACATCTGTAGATATCGAGGGGCTCCAGCTGTTTTATGTTTATGCTTTATGTTCGCATCACCTGATAGAAGAGTTTGGAAAAAAAAGACTAGCCCTTGAATTATTTTTTTTATAAACTTTTTCAGGTGTGGGGAACCTATAACACTCATGGAGCGCCCCTAAAATGATGTTTATTGACTGTTCTTATGTTTGTAGTTCCGCCCAAACTATTTGTTAAACATTTTGGGATTTATTCGAAGTCGAGCAATCCACCGTAGAGATTATCAAAGCTTTAGCCCAGCAAAGACCTACAGGAGAACATTCTCATTATTGGAGGCACTTCGTACAAACGCAGATGTTCAGAAGATACAATCGAAATCACATCTCAAAATGTGTCGAAAGCCGCAAGATAAACACTTGCAGCAAGGACATTAAAAATTTAAACCAACTAAAATCGACACGAACAATTTACCAGTTTGGAATGAAAGATTGGCTAAAAATGTGAATGACTACTATTAAACCTAGCCTATCTAAATATTTATTTGTGTGAAGCATGGGACATCCGTTTTAACGCCGATTCCGAACGACAAAACTAAGAAGCTTCTCATGAAAGTTATACAATCTAGGTTTACCAGTTTTGACCAAGTGCGGGAAGGAAGATTGGCTTAACTTGTGAACGACAATTACTAAACCCAGCTTACCCATTACTTTGTTTGTGCGAAGTTATATTGTAGCCACAAAGAATGGGACCTCCCGTTTTACGCCGATCTCAAACGACAAATCCAAGAAGCTTCTCATGAATGTTTTATACTCTTGAACGTTTGTCAGACTTTGGCAAGAGGTGAGGAGGTGAAAAAAACGCGGGTGTTGGTAATTTCGGGATTTGAATCAAGGATCCCTAGCTTTTAGTTCAACGGACTAACCTATGCCTCTACGATGATTGAAACATGACTTGTGGGCAATGGAGTAGGGGACAAATATCCCAATACTCAGAAGAAGCACCTCTGTTACTGAAAAAAATAGCATTAGGCCCTTCTTTGTGGGAAAAATAATAACTTTGCTCAAGCATATGAAGGGAGAAGCTAGGTTTGAGGTCCTGAATGGGCCATTAATGCCAAATTTTTCATTTTACATCTCATGTCAGAGGCAGTTAGGTTAAGAACGTGTTCAATGGAAAGGCATATTGTTTAGAGGAAAACTATTTCAACACCGACTATGAAGAAAAGCAATGGCGGATGGAAATATCTTCACTGTTGGGAAGATACACAGTTGGGATTAAGTATTTGTACGAAATAGATGAGGCAAACTGTGCCATCCAATTATATTGCAAGAAGTCTTTATGTTCAAACAAAATGTTGACAACAACACCAAAGAATCATTGGAAGAACCATGGCAAAGTCCAGCAATACAGAATTAAACGTTTTGAGGGGCAATAATGAAAACTTAAAAATAAATTGAGGTCTCGACTTACCGCTTTCACAGCTAATCAATTCATTTAATTTCTTCTTGGTGAATCCATTATCAAGAGTTTAATTCCAGGATGAGATTGCATGCACAGGTTTATCTGAAAAGATTTTTTTTTTAAAGAATACTAAGCGTAGATCTGTTTAAGAAAAATACATACCTGTGCATGGGTTACAGCCGGTGCAATATCAAATCCAGATTTGATCCAACCATTCGAATTTGTATTCAATTTTATTGCGTAAAATAAAAGCGATCCTCTTCAATTGAATATTTTTTTCAAATTGGCAGTTTTCCAATCTGAAAAATAAATAAAAAAAAACGTTGATTACTGAGAATAGTTTTTGCACAGTTGTTTAATAGTTTTGTTTTAGAATTTTAGATTATTAATTATGGTCTTGCTTAAGGACCAAATAAAGTAGGTGCATTCTTATAGATACTATCACAAAGGACATGGATACCTATAAGCGCCATTTTTGAAATCCAGCAAACAAAAAGAAAACCCGGTTTAATTGAAACCGATGAAAACAAAATGCTCAACCTTCTAGAGAAAAGCCAAATAAAGGTTTCTCAAAGCGAGATGAATGGATGTGTGTTTGCTATCCTAAATAAAAGAAATCCGCATGCATCGTTTGGCTTTCACGATTGTTTTAGATATATCATGACAACAATATAATAGACAGGCATATCGAGGTATCCGTTCGCGCAGAGGCTTAATGCGGTAAAATACGTTTTTTTTGTTCGGAATTCATTGTAAGCTTCATTTATTTCAAAACCTCGAAAGCAAACTGAGTTCCGATTTGAACTGACTTAAATTGGAAATTCTTTCAAACGGATACCTCGACAGGGCTGATAACCTCTATGCCTAAATCAGCTGATGCTGAAATAAGTTACCATATTATCTTAGTGATCTTAGTGAACTCCTTCTAGAGACGAAAGATCTGCGATTATTTTCTGCTTCAGAGTTGCAGCCTATAGTTCAGCAAAGACTTGTAGGACGTAGATCCCCATAATACAGATACTACTATGGCAAATACTCAGAAGAGCGAGGAGAACTCTGAACTCTGAACTCTAAAGAACTGAAGAACAAACATCTGTAGATATCGAGGGGCTCCAGCTGTTTTATGTTTATGCTTTATGTTCGCATCACCTGATAGAAGAGTTTGGAAAAAAAAGACTAGCCCTTGAATTATTTTTTTTATAAACTTTTTCAGGTGTGGGGAACCTATAACACTCATGGAGCGCCCCTAAAATGATGTTTATTGACTGTTCTTATGTTTGTAGTTCCGCCCAAACTATTTGTTAAACATTTTGGGATTTATTCGAAGTCGAGCAATCCACCGTAGAGATTATCAAAGCTTAAGCCCAGCAAAGACCTACAGGAGAACATTCTCATTATTGGAGGCACTTCGTACAAACGCAGATGTTCAGAAGATACAATCGAAATCACATCTCAAAATGTGTCGAAAGCCGCAAGATAAACACTTGCAGCAAGGACATTAAAAATTTAAACCAACTAAAATCGACACGAACAATTTACCAGTTTGGAATGAAAGATTGGCTAAAAATGTGAATGACTACTATTAAACCTAGCCTATCTAAATATTTATTTGTGTGAAGCATGGGACATCCGTTTTAACGCCGATTCCGAACGACAAAACTAAGAAGCTTCTCATGAAAGTTATACAATCTAGGTTTACCAGTTTTGACCAAGTGCGGGAAGGAAGATTGGCTTAACTTGTGAACGACAATTACTAAACCCAGCTTACCCATTACTTTGTTTGTGCGAAGTTATATTGTAGCCACAAAGAATGGGACCTCCCGTTTTACGCCGATCTCAAACGACAAATCCAAGAAGCTTCTCATGAATGTTTTATACTCTTGAACGTTTGTCAGACTTTGGCAAGAGGTGAGGAGGTGAAAAAAACGCGGGTGTTGGTAATTTCGGGATTTGAATCAAGGATCCCTAGCTTGTAGTTCAACGGACTAACCTATGCCTCTACGATGATTGAAACATGACTTGTGGGCAATGGAGTAGGGGACAAATATCCCAATACTCAGAAGAAGCACCTCTGTTACTGAAAAAAATAGCATTAGGCCCTTCTTTGTGGGAAAAATAATAACTTTGCTCAAGCATATGAAGGGAGAAGCTAGGTTTGAGGTCCTGAATGGGCCATTAATGCCAAATTTTTCATTTTACATCTCATGTCAGAGGCAGTTAGGTAAAGAACGTGTTCAATGGAAAGGCATCTTGTTTAGAGGAAAACTATTTCAACACCGACTATGAAGAAAAGCAATGGCGGATGGAAATATCTTCACTGTTGGGAAGATACACAGTTGGGATTAAGTATTTGTACGAAATAGATGAGGCAAACTGTGCCATCCAATTATATTGCAAGAAGTCTTTATGTTCAAACAAAATGTTGACAACAACACCAAAGAATCATTGGAAGAACCATGGCAAAGTCCAGCAATACAGAATTAAACGTTTTGAGGGGCAATAATGAAAACTTAAAAATAAATTGAGGTCTCGACTTACCGCTTTCACAGCTAATCAATTCATTTAATTTCTTCTTGGTGAATCCATTATCAAGAGTTTAATTCCAGGATGAGATTGCATGCACAGGTTTATCTGAAAAGATTTTTTTTTTAAAGAATACTAAGCGTAGATCTGTTTAAGAAAAATACATACCTGTGCATGGGTTACAGCCGGTGCAATATCAAATCCAGATTTGATCCAACCATTCGAATTTGTATTCAATTTTATTGCGTAAAATAAAAGCGATCCTCTTCAATTGAATATTTTTTTCAAATTGGCAGTTTTCCAATCTGAAAAATAAATAAAAAAAAACGTTGATTACTGAGAATAGTTTTTGCACAGTTGTTTAATAGTTTTGTTTTAGAATTTTAGATTATTAATTATGGTCTTGCTTAAGGACCAAATAAAGTAGGTGCATTCTTATAGATACTATCACAAAGGACATGGATACCTATAAGCGCCATTTTTGAAATCCAGCAAACAAAAAGAAAACCCGGTTTAATTGAAACCGATGAAAACAAAATGCTCAACCTTCTAGAGAAAAGCCAAATAAAGTTTTCTCAAAGCGAGATGAATGGATGTGTGTTTGCTATCCTAAATAAAAGAAATCCGCATGCATCGTTTTGCTTTCACGATTGTTTTAGATATATCATGACAACAATATAATAGACAGGCATATCGAGGTATCCGTTCGCGCAGAGGCTTAATGCGGTAAAATACGTTTTTTTTGTTCGGAATTCATTGTAAGCTTCATTTATTTCAAAACCTCGAAAGCAAACTGAGTTCCGATTTGAACTGACTTAAATTGGAAATTCTTTCAAACGGATACCTCGACAGGGCTGATAACCTCTATGCCTAAATCAGCTGATGCTGAAATAAGTTACCATATTATCTTAGTGATCTTAGTGAACTCCTTCTAGAGACGAAAGATCTGCGATTATTTTCTGCTTCAGAGTTGCAGCCTATAGTTCAGCAAAGACTTGTAGGACGTAGATCCCCATAATACAGATACTACTATGGCAAATACTCAGAAGAGCGAGGAGAACTCTGAACTCTGAACTCTAAAGAACTGAAGAACAAACATCTGTAGATATCGAGGGGCTCCAGCTGTTTTATGTTTATGCTTTATGTTCGCATCACCTGATAGAAGAGTTTGGAAAAAAAAGACTAGCCCTTGAATTATTTTTTTTATAAACTTTTTCAGGTGTGGGGAACCTATAACACTCATGGAGCGCCCCTAAAATGATGTTTATTGACTGTTCTTATGTTTGTAGTTCCGCCCAAACTATTTGTTAAACATTTTGGGATTTATTCGAAGTCGAGCAATCCACCGTAGAGATTATCAAAGCTTTAGCCCAGCAAAGACCTACAGGAGAACATTCTCATTATTGGAGGCACTTCGTACAAACGCAGATGTTCAGAAGATACAATCGAAATCACATCTCAAAATGTGTCGAAAGCCGCAAGATAAACACTTGCAGCAAGGACATTAAAAATTTAAACCAACTAAAATCGACACGAACAATTTACCAGTTTGGAATGAAAGATTGGCTAAAAATGTGAATGACTACTATTAAACCTAGCCTATCTAAATATTTATTTGTGTGAAGCATGGGACATCCGTTTTAACGCCGATTCCGAACGACAAAACTAAGAAGCTTCTCATGAAAGTTATACAATCTAGGTTTACCAGTTTTGACCAAGTGCGGGAAGGAAGATTGGCTTAACTTGTGAACGACAATTACTAAACCCAGCTTACCCATTACTTTGTTTGTGCGAAGTTATATTGTAGCCACAAAGAATGGGACCTCCCGTTTTACGCCGATCTCAAACGACAAATCCAAGAAGCTTCTCATGAATGTTTTATACTCTTGAACGTTTGTCAGACTTTGGCAAGAGGTGAGGAGGTGAAAAAAACGCGGGTGTTGGTAATTTCGGGATTTGAATCAAGGATCCCTAGCTTGTAGTTCAACGGACTAACCTATGCCTCTACGATGATTGAAACATGACTTGTGGGCAATGGAGTAGGGGACAAATATCCCAATACTCAGAAGAAGCACCTCTGTTACTGAAAAAAATAGCATTAGGCCCTTCTTTGTGGGAAAAATAATAACTTTGCTCAAGCATATGAAGGGAGAAGCTAGGTTTGAGGTCCTGAATGGGCCATTAATGCCAAATTTTTCATTTTACATCTCATGTCAGAGGCAGTTAGGTAAAGAACGTGTTCAATGGAAAGGCATATTGTTTAGAGGAAAACTATTTCAACACCGACTATGAAGAAAAGCAATGGCGGATGGAAATATCTTCACTGTTGGGAAGATACACAGTTGGGATTAAGTATTTGTACGAAATAGATGAGGCAAACTGTGCCATCCAATTATATTGCAAGAAGTCTTTATGTTCAAACAAAATGTTGACAACAACACCAAAGAATCATTGGAAGAACCATGGCAATGTCCAGCAATACAGAATTAAACGTTTTGAGGGGCAATAATGAAAACTTAAAAATAAATTGAGGTCTCGACTTACCGCTTTCACAGCTAATCAATTCATTTAATTTCTTCTTGGTGAATCCATTATCAAGAGTTTAATTCCAGGATGAGATTGCATGCACAGGTTTATCTGAAAAGATTTTTTTTTTTTAAAGAATACTAAGCGTAGATCTGTTTAAGAAAAATACATACCTGTGCATGGGTTACAGCCGGTGCAATATCAAATCCAGATTTGATCCAACCATTCGAATTTGTATTCAATTTTATTGCGTAAAATAAAAGCGATCCTCTTCAATTGAATATTTTTTTCAAATTGGCAGTTTTCCAATCTGAAAAATAAATAAAAAAAAACGTTGATTACTGAGAATAGTTTTTGCACAGTTGTTTAATAGTTTTGTTTTAGAATTTTAGATTATTAATTATGGTCTTGCTTAAGGACCAAATAAAGTAGGTGCATTCTTATAGATACTATCACAAAGGACATGGATACCTATAAGCGCCATTTTTGAAATCCAGCAAACAAAAAGAAAACCCGGTTTAATTGAAACCGATGAAAACAAAATGCTCAACCTTCTAGAGAAAAGCCAAATAAAGGTTTCTCAAAGCGAAATGAATGGATGTGTGTTTGCTATCCTAAATAAAAGAAATCCGCATGCATCTTTTGGCTTTCACGATTGTTTTAGATATATCATGACAACAATATAATAGACAGGCATATCGAGGTATCCGTTCGCGCAGAGGCTTAATGCGGTAAAATAAGTTTTTTTTGTTCGGAATTCATTGTAAGCTTCATTTATTTCAAAACCTCGAAAGCAAACTGAGTTCCGATTTGAACTGACTTAAATTGGAAATTCTTTCAAACGGATACCTCGACAGGGCTGATAACCTCTATGCCTAAATCAGCTGATGCTGAAATAAGTTACCATATTATCTTAGTGATCTTAGTGAACTCCTTCTAGAGACGAAAGATCTGCGATTATTTTCTGCTTCAGAGTTGCAGCCTATAGTTCAGCAAAGACTTGTAGGACGTAGATCCCCATAATACAGATACTACTATGGCAAATACTCAGAAGAGCGAGGAGAACTCTGAACTCTGAACTCTAAAGAACTGAAGAACAAACATCTGTAGATATCGAGGGGCTCCAGCTGTTTTATGTTTATGCTTTATGTTCGCATCACCTGATAGAAGAGTTTGGAAAAAAAAGACTAGCCCTTGAATTATTTTTTTTATAAACTTTTTCAGGTGTGGGGAACCTATAACACTCATGGAGCGCCCCTAAAATGATGTTTATTGACTGTTCTTATGTTTGTAGTTCCGCCCAAACTATTTGTTAAACATTTTGGGATTTATTCGAAGTCGAGCAATCCACCGTAGAGATTATCAAAGCTTTAGCCCAGCAAAGACCTACAGGAGAACATTCTCATTATTGGAGGCACTTCGTACAAACGCAGATGTTCAGAAGATACAATCGAAATCACATCTCAAAATGTGTCGAAAGCCGCAAGATAAACACTTGCAGCAAAGACATTAAAAATTTAAACCAACTAAAATCGACACGAACAATTTACCAGTTTGGAATGAAAGATTGGCTAAAAATGTGAATGACTACTATTAAACCTAGCCTATCTAAATATTTATTTGTGTGAAGCATGGGACATCCGTTTTAACGCCGATTCCGAACGACAAAACTAAGAAGCTTCTCATGAAAGTTATACAATCTAGGTTTACCAGTTTTGACCAAGTGCGGGAAGGAAGATTGGCTTAACTTGTGAACGACAATTACTAAACCCAGCTTACCCATTACTTTGTTTGTGCGAAGTTATATTGTAGCCACAAAGAATGGGACCTCCCGTTTTACGCCGATCTCAAACGACAAATCCAAGAAGCTTCTCATGAATGTTTTATACTCTTGAACGTTTGTCAGACTTTGGCAAGAGGTGAGGAGGTGAAAAAAACGCGGGTGTTGGTAATTTCGGGATTTGAATCAAGGATCCCTAGCTTGTAGTTCAACGGACTAACCTATGCCTCTACGATGATTGAAACATGACTTGTGGGCAATGGAGTAGGGGACAAATATCCCAATACTCAGAAGAAGCACCTCTGTTACTGAAAAAAATAGCATTAGGCCCTTCTTTGTGGGAAAAATAATAGCTTTGCTCAAGCATATGAAGGGAGAAGCTAGGTTTGAGGTCCTGAATGGGCCATTAATGCCAAATTTTTCATTTTACATCTCATGTCAGAGGCAGTTAGGTAAAGAACGTGTTCAATGGAAAGGCATATTGTTTAGAGGAAAACTATTTCAACACCGACTATGAAGAAAAGCAATGGCGGATGGAAATATCTTCACTGTTGGGAAGATACACAGTTGGGATTAAGTATTTGTACGAAATAGATGAGGCAAACTGTGCCATCCAATTATATTGCAAGAAGTCTTTATGTTCAAACAAAATGTTGACAACAACACCAAAGAATCATTGGAAGAACCATGGCAAAGTCCAGCAATACAGAATTAAACGTTTTGAGGGGCAATAATGAAAACTTAAAAATAAATTGAGGTCTCGACTTACCGCTTTCACAGCTAATCAATTCATTTAATTTCTTCTTGGTGAATCCATTATCAAGAGTTTAATGACAGGATGAGATTGCATGCACAGGTTTATCTGAAAAGATTTTTTTTTTAAAGAATACTAAGCGTAGATCTGTTTAAGAAAAATACATACCTGTGCATGGGTTACAGCCGGTGCAATATCAAATCCAGATTTGATCCAACCATTCGAATTTGTATTCATTTTTATTGCGTAAAATAAAAGCGATCCTCTTCAATTGAATATTTTTTTCAAATTGGCAGTTTTCCAATATGAAAAATAAATAAAAAAAAACGTTGATTACTGAGAATAGTTTTTGCACAGTTGTTTAATAGTTTTGTTTTAGAATTTTAGATTATTAATTATGGTCTTGCTTAAGGACCAAATAAAGTAGGTGCATTCTTATAGATACTATCACAAAGGACATGGATACCTATAAGCGCCATTTTTGAAATCCAGCAAACAAAAAGAAAACCCGGTTTAATTGAAACCGATGAAAACAAAATGCTCAACCTTCTAGAGAAAAGCCAAATAAAGGTTTCTCAAAGCGAGATGAATGGATGTGTGTTTGCTATCCTAAATAAAAGAAATCCGCATGCATCGTTTGGCTTTCACGATTGTTTTAGATATATCATGACAACAATATAATAGACAGGCATATCGAGGTATCCGTTCGCGCAGAGGCTTAATGCGGTAAAATACGTTTTTTTTGTTCGGAATTCATTGTAAGCTTCATTTATTTCAAAACCTCGAAAGCAAACTGAGTTCCGATTTGAACTGACTTAAATTGGAAATTCTTTCAAACGGATACCTCGACAGGGCTGATAACCTCTATGCCTAAATCAGCTGATGCTGAAATAAGTTACCATATTATCTTAGTGATCTTAGTGAACTCCTTCTAGAGACGAAAGATCTGCGATTATTTTCTGCTTCAGAGTTGCAGCCTATAGTTCAGCAAAGACTTGTAGGACGTAGATCCCCATAATACAGATACTACTATGGCAAATACTCAGAAGAGCGAGGAGAACTCTGAACTCTGAACTCTAAAGAACTGAAGAACAAACATCTGTAGATATCGAGGGGCTCCAGCTGTTTTATGTTTATGCTTTATGTTCGCATCACCTGATAGAAGAGTTTGGAAAAAAAAGACTAGCCCTTGAATTATTTTTTTTATAAACTTTTTCAGGTGTGGGGAACCTATAACACTCATGGAGCGCCCCTAAAATGATGTTTATTGACTGTTCTTATGTTTGTAGTTCCGCCCAAACTATTTGTTAAACATTTTGGGATTTATTCGAAGTCGAGCAATCCACCGTAGAGATTATCAAAGCTTTAGCCCAGCAAAGACCTACAGGAGAACATTCTCATTATTGGAGGCACTTCGTACAAACGCAGATGTTCAGAAGATACAATCGAAATCACATCTCAAAATGTGTCGAAAGCCGCAAGATAAACACTTGCAGCAAGGACATTAAAAATTTAAACCAACTAAAATCGACACGAACAATTTACCAGTTTGGAATGAAAGATTGGCTAAAAATGTGAATGACTACTATTAAACCTAGCCTATCTAAATATTTATTTGTGTGAAGCATGGGACATCCGTTTTAACGCCGATTCCGAACGACAAAACTAAGAAGCTTCTCATGAAAGTTATACAATCTAGGTTTACCAGTTTTGACCAAGTGCGGGAAGGAAGATTGGCTTAACTTGTGAACGACAATTACTAAACCCAGCTTACCCATTACTTTGTTTGTGCGAAGTTATATTGTAGCCACAAAGAATGGGACCTCCCGTTTTACGCCGATCTCAAACGACAAATCCAAGAAGCTTCTCATGAATGTTTTATACTCTTGAACGTTTGTCAGACTTTGGCAAGAGGTGAGGAGGTGAAAAAAACGCGGGTGTTGGTAATTTCGGGATTTGAATCAAGGATCCCTAGCTTGTAGTTCAACGGACTAACCTATGCCTCTACGATGATTGAAACATGACTTGTGGGCAATGGAGTAGGGGACAAATATCCCAATACTCAGAAGAAGCACCTCTGTTACTGAAAAAAATAGCATTAGGCCCTTCTTTGTGGGAAAAATAATAGCTTTGCTCAAGCATATGAAGGGAGAAGCTAGGTTTGAGGTCCTGAATGGGCCATTAATGCCAAATTTTTCATTTTACATCTCATGTCAGAGGCAGTTAGGTAAAGAACGTGTTCAATGGAAAGGCATATTGTTTAGAGGAAAACTATTTCAACACCGACTATGAAGAAAAGCAATGGCGGATGGAAATATCTTCACTGTTGGGAAGATACACAGTTGGGATTAAGTATTTGTACGAAATAGATGAGGCAAACTGTGCCATCCAATTATATTGCAAGAAGTCTTTATGTTCAAACAAAATGTTGACAACAACACCAAAGAATCATTGGAAGAACCATGGCAAAGTCCAGCAATACAGAATTAAACGTTTTGAGGGGCAATAATGAAAACTTAAAAATAAATTGAGGTCTCGACTTACCGCTTTCACAGCTAATCAATTCATTTAATTTCTTCTTGGTGAATCCATTATCAAGAGTTTAATGACAGGATGAGATTGCATGCACAGGTTTATCTGAAAAGATTTTTTTTTTAAAGAATACTAAGCGTAGATCTGTTTAAGAAAAATACATACCTGTGCATGGGTTACAGCCGGTGCAATATCAAATCCAGATTTGATCCAACCATTCGAATTTGTATTCAATTTTATTGCGTAAAATAAAAGCGATCCTCTTCAATTGAATATTTTTTTCAAATTGGCAGTTTTCCAATATGAAAAATAAATAAAAAAAAACGTTGATTACTGAGAATAGTTTTTGCACAGTTGTTTAATAGTTTTGTTTTAGAATTTTAGATTATTAATTATGGTCTTGCTTAAGGACCAAATAAAGTAGGTGCATTCTTATAGATACTATCACAAAGGACATGGATACCTATAAGCGCCATTTTTGAAATCCAGCAAACAAAAAGAAAACCCGGTTTAATTGAAACCGATGAAAACAAAATGCTCAACCTTCTAGAGAAAAGCCAAATAAAGGTTTCTCAAAGCGAGATGAATGGATGTGTGTTTGCTATCCTAAATAAAAGAAATCCGCATGCATCGTTTGGCTTTCACGATTGTTTTAGATATATCATGACAACAATATAATAGACAGGCATATCGAGGTATCCGTTCGCGCAGAGGCTTAATGCGGTAAAATACGTTTTTTTTGTTCGGAATTCATTGTAAGCTTCATTTATTTCAAAACCTCGAAAGCAAACTGAGTTCCGATTTGAACTGACTTAAATTGGAAATTCTTTCAAACGGATACCTCGACAGGGCTGATAACCTCTATGCCTAAATCAGCTGATGCTGAAATAAGTTACCATATTATCTTAGTGATCTTAGTGAACTCCTTCTAGAGACGAAAGATCTGCGATTATTTTCTGCTTCAGAGTTGCAGCCTATAGTTCAGCAAAGACTTGTAGGACGTAGATCCCCATAATACAGATACTACTATGGCAAATACTCAGAAGAGCGAGGAGAACTCTGAACTCTGAACTCTAAAGAACTGAAGAACAAACATCTGTAGATATCGAGGGGCTCCAGCTGTTTTATGTTTATGCTTTATGTTCGCATCACCTGATAGAAGAGTTTGGAAAAAAAAGACTAGCCCTTGAATTATTTTTTTTATAAACTTTTTCAGGTGTGGGGAACCTATAACACTCATGGAGCGCCCCTAAAATGATGTTTATTGACTGTTCTTATGTTTGTAGTTCCGCCCAAACTATTTGTTAAACATTTTGGGATTTATTCGAAGTCGAGCAATCCACCGTAGAGATTATCAAAGCTTTAGCCCAGCAAAGACCTACAGGAGAACATTCTCATTATTGGAGGCACTTCGTACAAACGCAGATGTTCAGAAGATACAATCGAAATCACATCTCAAAATGTGTCGAAAGCCGCAAGATAAACACTTGCAGCAAGGACATTAAAAATTTAAACCAACTAAAATCGACACGAACAATTTACCAGTTTGGAATGAAAGATTGGCTAAAAATGTGAATGACTACTATTAAACCTAGCCTATCTAAATATTTATTTGTGTGAAGCATGGGACATCCGTTTTAACGCCGATTCCGAACGACAAAACTAAGAAGCTTCTCATGAAAGTTATACAATCTAGGTTTACCAGTTTTGACCAAGTGCGGGAAGGAAGATTGGCTTAACTTGTGAACGACAATTACTAAACCCAGCTTACCCATTACTTTGTTTGTGCGAAGTTATATTGTAGCCACAAAGAATGGGACCTCCCGTTTTACGCCGATCTCAAACGACAGATCCAAGAAGCTTCTCATGAATGTTTTATACTCTTGAACGTTTGTCAGACTTTGGCAAGAGGTGAGGAGGTGAAAAAAACGCGGGTGTTGGTAATTTCGGGATTTGAATCAAGGATCCCTAGCTTGTAGTTCAACGGACTAACCTACGATGATTGAAACATGACTTGTGGGCAATGGAGTAGGGGACAAATATCCCAATACTCAGAAGAAGCACCTCTGTTACTGAAAAAAATAGCATTAGGCCCTTCTTTGTGGGAAAAATAATAACTTTGCTCAAGCATATGAAGGGAGAAGCTAGGTTTGAGGTCCTGAATGGGCCATTAATGCCAAATTTTTCATTTTACATCTCATGTCAGAGGCAGTTAGGTAAAGAACGTGTTCAATGGAAAGGCATATTGTTTAGAGGAAAACTATTTCAACACCGACTATGAAGAAAAGCAATGGCGGATGGAAATATCTTCACTGTTGGGAAGATACACAGTTGGGATTAAGTATTTGTACGAAATAGATGAGGCAAACTGTGCCATCCAATTATATTGCAAGAAGTCTTTATGTTCAAACAAAATGTTGACAACAACACCAAAGAATCATTGGAAGAACCATGGCAAAGTCCAGCAATACAGAATTAAACGTTTTGAGGGGCAATAATGAAAACTTAAAAATAAATTGAGGTCTCGACTTACCGCTTTCACAGCTAATCAATTCATTTAATTTCTTCTTGGTGAATCCATTATCAAGAGTTTAATTCCAGGATGAGATTGCATGCACAGGTTTATCTGAAAAGATTTTTTTTTTAAAGAATACTAAGCGTAGATCTGTTTAAGAAAAATACATACCTGTGCATGGGTTACAGCTGGTGCAATATCAAATCCAGATTTGATCCAACCATTCGAATTTGTATTCAATTTTATTGCGTAAAATAAAAGCGATCCTCTTCAATTGAATATTTTTTTCAAATTGGCAGTTTTCCAATCTGAAAAATAAATTAAAAAAAACGTTGATTACTGAGAATAGTTTTTGCACAGTTGTTTAATAGTTTTGTTTTAGAATTTTAGATTATTAATTATGGTCTTGCTTAAGGACTAAATAAAGTAGGTGCATTCTTATAGATACTATCACAAAGGACATGGATACCTATAAGCGCCATTTTTGAAATCCAGCAAACAAAAAGAAAACCCGGTTTAATTGAAACCGATGAAAACAAAATGCTCAACCTTCTAGAGAAAAGCCAAATAAAGGTTTCTCAAAGAGAGATGAATGGATGTGTGTTTGCTATCCTAAATAAAAGAAATCCGCATGCATCGTTTGGCTTTCACGATTGTTTTAGATATATCATGACAACAATATAATAGACAGGCATATCGAGGTATCCGTTCGCGCAGAGGCTTAATGCGGTAAAATACGTTTTTTTTGTTCGGAATTCATTGTAAGCTTCATTTATTTCAAAACCTCGAAAGCAAACTGAGTTCCGATTTGAACTGACTTAAATTGGAAATTCTTTCAAACGGATACCTCGACAGGGCTGATAACCTCTATGCCTAAATCAGCTGATGCTGAAATAAGTTACCATATTATCTTAGTGATCTTAGTGAACTCCTTCTAGAGACGAAAGATCTGCGATTATTTTCTGCTTCAGAGTTGCAGCCTATAGTTCAGCAAAGACTTGTAGGACGTAGATCCCCATAATACAGATACTACTATGGCAAATACTCAGAAGAGCGAGGAGAACTCTGAACTCTAAAGAACTGAAGAACAAACATCTGTAGATATCGAGGGGCTCCAGCTGTTTTATGTTTATGCTTTATGTTCGCATCACCTGATAGAAGAGTTTGGAAAAAAAAGACTAGCCCTTGAATTATTTTTTTTATAAACTTTTTCAGGTGTGGGGAACCTATAACACTCATGGAGCGCCCCTAAAATGATGTTTATTGACTGTTCTTATGTTTGTAGTTCCGCCCAAACTATTTGTTAAACATTTTGGGATTTATTCGAAGTCGAGCAATCCACCGTAGAGATTATCAAAGCTTTAGCCCAGCAAAGACCTACAGGAGAACATTCTCATTATTGGAGGCACTTCGTACAAACGCAGATGTTCAGAAGATACAATCGAAATCACATCTCAAAATGTGTCGAAAGCCGCAAGATAAACACTTGCAGCAAGGACATTAAAAATTTAAACCAACTAAAATCGACACGAACAATTTACCAGTTTGGAATGAAAGATTGGCTAAAAATGTGAATGACTACTATTAAACCTAGCCTATCTAAATATTTATTTGTGTGAAGCATGGGACATCCGTTTTAACGCCGATTCCGAACGACAAAACTAAGAAGCTTCTCATGAAAGTTATACAATCTAGGTTTACCAGTTTTGACCAAGTGCGGGAAGGAAGATTGGCTTAACTTGTGAACGACAATTACTAAACCCAGCTTACCCATTACTTTGTTTGTGCGAAGTTATATTGTAGCCACAAAGAATGGGACCTCCCGTTTTACGCCGATCTCAAACGACAAATCCAAGAAGCTTCTCATGAATGTTTTATACTCTTGAACGTTTGTCAGACTTTGGCAAGAGGTGAGGAGGTGAAAAAAACGCGGGTGTTGGTAATTTCGGGATTTGAATCAAGGATCCCTAGCTTGTAGTTCAACGGACTAACCTATGCCTCTACGATGATTGAAACATGACTTGTGGGCAATGGAGTAGGGGACAAATATCCCAATACTCAGAAGAAGCACCTCTGTTACTGAAAAAAATAGCATTAGGCCCTTCTTTGTGGGAAAAATAATAACTTTGCTCAAGCATATGAAGGGAGAAGCTAGGTTTGAGGTCCTGAATGGGCCATTAATGCCAAATTTTTCATTTTACATCTCATGTCAGAGGCAGTTAGGTAAAGAACGTGTTCAATGGAAAGGCATATTGTTTAGAGGAAAACTATTTCAACACCGACTATGAAGAAAAGCAATGGCGGATGGAAATATCTTCACTGTTGGGAAGATACACAGTTGGGATTAAGTATTTGTACGAAATAGATGAGGCAAACTGTGCCATCCAATTATATTGCAAGAAGTCTTTATGTTCAAACAAAATGTTGACAACAACACCAAAGAATCATTGGAAGAACCATGGCAAAGTCCAGCAATACAGAATTAAACGTTTTGAGGGGCAATAATGAAAACTTAAAAATAAATTGAGGTCTCGACTTACCGCTTTCACAGCTAATCAATTCATTTAATTTCTTCTTGGTGAATCCATTATCAAGAGTTTAATTCCAGGATGAGGTTGCATGCACAGGTTTATCTGAAAAGATTTTTTTTTTAAAGAATACTGAGCGTAGATCTGTTTAAGAAAAATACATACCTGTGCATGGGTTACAGCCGGTGCAATATCAAATCCAGATTTGATCCAACCATTCGAATTTGTATTCAATTTTATTGCGTAAAATAAAAGCGATCCTCTTCAATTGAATATTTTTTTCAAATTGGCAGTTTTCCAATCTGAAAAATAAATAAAAAAAAACGTTGATTACTGAGTATAGTTTTTGCACAGTTGTTTAATAGTTTTGTTTTAGAATTTTAGATTATTAATTATGGTCTTGCTTAAGGACCAAATAAAGTAGGTGCATTCTTATAGATACTATCACAAAGGACATGGATACCTATAAGCGCCATTTTTGAAATCCAGCAAACAAAAAGAAAACCCGGTTTAATTGAAACCGATGAAAACAAAATGCTCAGCCTTCTAGAGAAAAGCCAAATAAAGGTTTCTCAAAGAGAGATGAATGGATGTGTGTTTGCTATCCTAAATAAAAGAAATCCGCATGCATCGTTTGGCTTTCACGATTGTTTTAGATATATCATGACAACAATATAATAGACAGGCATATCGAGGTATCCGTTCGCGCAGAGGCTTAATGCGGTAAAATACGTTTTTTTTGTTCGGAATTCATTGTAAGCTTCATTTATTTCAAAACCTCGAAAGCAAACTGAGTTCCGATTTGAACTGACTTAAATTGGAAATTCTTTCAAACGGATACCTCGACAGGGCTGATAACCTCTATGCCTAAATCAGCTGATGCTGAAATAAGTTACCATATTATCTTAGTGATCTTAGTGAACTCCTTCTAGAGAAGAAAGATCTGCGATTATTTTCTGCTTCAGAGTTGCAGCCTATAGTTCAGCAAAGACTTGTAGGACGTAGATCCCCATAATACAGATACTACTATGGCAAATACTCAGAAGAGCGAGGAGAACTCTGAACTCTGAACTCTAAAGAACTGAAGAACAAACATCTGTAGATATCGAGGGGCTCCAGCTGTTTTATGTTTATGCTTTATGTTCGCATCACCTGATAGAAGAGTTTGGAAAAAAAAGACTAGCCCTTGAATTATTTTTTTTATAAACTTTTTCAGGTGTGGGGAACCTATAACACTCATGGAGCGCCCCTAAAATGATGTTTATTGACTGTTCTTATGTTTGTAGTTCCGCCCAAACTATTTGTTAAACATTTTGGGATTTATTCGAAGTCGAGCAATCCACCGTAGAGATTATCAAAGCTTTAGCCCAGCAAAGACCTACAGGAGAACATTCTCATTATTGGAGGCACTTCGTACAAACGCAGATGTTCAGAAGATACAATCGAAATCACATCTCAAAATGTGTCGAAAGCCGCAAGATAAACACTTGCAGCAAGGACATTAAAAATTTAAACCAACTAAAATCGACACGAACAATTTACCAGTTTGGAATGAAAGATTGGCTAAAAATGTGAATGACTACTATTAAACCTAGCCTATCTAAATATTTATTTGTGTGAAGCATGGGACATCCGTTTTAACGCCGATTCCGAACGACAAAACTAAGAAGCTTCTCATGAAAGTTATACAATCTAGGTTTACCAGTTTTGACCAAGTGCGGGAAGGAAGATTGGCTTAACTTGTGAACGACAATTACTAAACCCAGCTTACCCATTACTTTGTTTGTGCGAAGTTATATTGTAGCCACAAAGAATGGGACCTCCCGTTTTACGCCGATCTCAAACGACAAATCCAAGAAGCTTCTCATGAATGTTTTATACTCTTGAACGTTTGTCAGACTTTGGCAAGAGGTGAGGAGGTGAAAAAAACGCGGGTGTTGGTAATTTCGGGATTTGAATCAAGGATCCCTAGCTTGTAGTTCAACGGACTAACCTATGCCTCTACGATGATTGAAACATGACTTGTGGGCAATGGAGTAGGGGACAAATATCCCAATACTCAGAAGAAGCACCTCTGTTACTGAAAAAAATAGCATTAGGCCCTTCTTTGTGGGAAAAATAATAACTTTGCTCAAGCATATGAAGGGAGAAGCTAGGTTTGAGGTCCTGAATGGGCCATTAATGCCAAATTTTTCAATTTACATCTCATGTCAGAGGCAGTTAGGTAAAGAACGTGTTCAATGGAAAGGCATATTGTTTAGAGGAAAACTATTTCAACACCGACTATGAAGAAAAGCAATGGCGGATGGAAATATCTTCACTGTTGGGAAGATACACAGTTGGGATTAAGTATTTGTACGAAATAGATGAGGCAAACTGTGCCATCCAATTATATTGCAAGAAGTCTTTATGTTCAAACAAAATGTTGACAACAACACCAAAGAATCTTTGGAAGAACCATGGCAAAGTCCAGCAATACAGAATTAAACGTTTTGAGGGGCAATAATGAAAACTTAAAAATAAATTGAGGTCTCGACTTACCGCTTTCACAGCTAATCAATTCATTTAATTTCTTCTTGGTGAATCCATTATCAAGAGTTTAATTCCAGGATGAGATTGCATGCACAGGTTTATCTGAAAAGATTTTTTTTTTTAAAGAATACTAAGCGTAGATCTGTTTAAGAAAAATACATACCTGTGCATGGGTTACAGCCGGTGCAATATCAAATCCAGATTTGATCCAACCATTCGAATTTGTATTCAATTTTATTGCGTAAAATAAAAGCGATCCTCTTCAATTGAATATTTTTTTCAAATTGGCAGTTTTCCAATCTGAAAAATAAATTAAAAAAAACGTTGATTACTGAGAATAGTTTTTGCACAGTTGTTTAATAGTTTTGTTTTAGAATTTTAGATTATTAATTATGGTCTTGCTTAAGGACTAAATAAAGTAGGTGCATTCTTATAGATACTATCACAAAGGACATGGATACCTATAAGCGCCATTTTTGAAATCCAGCAAACAAAAAGAAAACCCGGTTTAATTGAAACCGATGAAAACAAAATGCTCAACCTTCTAGAGAAAAGCCAAATAAAGGTTTCTCAAAGAGAGATGAATGGATGTGTGTTTGCTATCCTAAATAAAAGAAATCCGCATGCATCGTTTGGCTTTCACGATTGTTTTAGAT
>OW052183.1:57275315-57462815 GCA_932526625.1 Rhingia campestris
TTAGGCTCCGCTATCATCATAATGTTAGAATCAATCAAAATGTCGAGGTCGAAAATTTTCACGAAAACAATATTTTTCCCTTTGTAAGAGAAAGTTAAAAAAGTATTCCAGTGAGATCAGCTGTCTTTGCCTTGACCCTTTTTCTTGTCGTGCTCTGTTAGAAAAGAAAGGGCATCGACCAGCTGATGATTTTTGGAGCGGTAATGGAATGGCTGTTCTCATCTCTTGCATTTGACTCCACTATATCTCCCCCCCCTTTTGTTTATACCCTATCCCATAGGGGGGTATATTAGTTTTGATACATAGTTTGTAACATAGAGTTATTTCTCTATACATATACATATACCTCAAAGTATATGGATCGACTCAGAATCGCTAGCTGAGTCGAATTAGCCATGTCTGTCTGTCCGTCCGTCCGTCTGTCTGTTCGTCACCGATTTTTGGGCCTTAAATTTTGAGCTAGGATAATGAAATTTGGTATATAGGATCCTTGTCCGAGTCACCAGAACAAGTGTAAAAATTTTTGAAATCCGCCTACTGCCACGCCCCCTTTTCAGAAAAACGTAATTTTTGGCAAAACCGTAAAGAATTTTAAAAAAGTGTCTGAGCAGCATATTTAGAGAATCGTAATATCTATATTTCGTTGATATAAAGTTTTTTGCCACGCCTACTTTTTGGGGGCGTTTTCAATAAAAAACTGTTTTCGGTCAAATTTAAAATTTTTCGAAAAAATTTTTGATGCAGAATCATTAACATTATTAATGTGAACATTTCGTCCTTATACCATTTTAACCCACGCCCACTTCTTTGGGGCGTTTTTATATAAAAACCATTTTTATACACTACCCCATAACATATGAAGGAGAAAATATAGTCTTTTGTAGAACCGTAAAAGTGTTTTGTAAGCAGTCTGAAGATTTAGTTGTCACTATATCATTTTTTCTATTTTATCGACATCGTATTTTTAGCCATGCCCACTGATGCAACAGCAACCTTAAACTATTATAAATTCAAATAGTTAAGTAAACAGCAGGCATACTTTCGTTTGTCATTATACCCTATCCCATAGGGGGGTATATTAGTTTTGACATTAAGTTTGTAACATAGAGAAATAATTTCGATACATATACCTCAAAGTATATGGATCGATTCAGAATCGCTAGCTGAGTCGATTAAGCCATGTCTGTCTGTCCGTCCGTCCGTCCGTCTGTGTGTCACCGATTTTTGGGCCTTAAATTTTGAGCTAGAGTGTTGAAATTTGGTATATAGACTCTCTGGCCGACGAAGCAGAACAAGTGTAAAATTTTTTGAAATCCGCCCACTGCCACGCCCCCATTTTGAAAAACGTAGTTTAAAGCCAAACCGTAAGGAATTTCAAAAAAGTGTCTGAGCAGCATATTTAGACAATCCTAATATCTATATTTCGTTTATACAAAGTTTTTTGCCACGCCCACTTTTTGGGGGCGTTTTTAGTAAAAAACGCTTTTTGTCCAAATTTTAAAACTTTCGAAAAAAATTTTGATGCAAATACTTTCGCAGTGGTAATATAAACATTTTGTCCATAGATCATTTTCACCTGCGCCCACATTTTGGGGGCGTTTTCTTACAAAAACCATTTGTATACCCCATCCCAAGGCATTACCAATAGAAATACGTTGGTTTTTGTCGAACCACAAAAGATTTTGAGAAACTGTCTGAGCAATATATTGTGACAATGTCATTTTCTGTATTTCATCGCCATAAGGCCTATATTTTGAGGATATTAATTTTAAGGATGGGATGGGATAGGGTATTCAACGATCCGCACAGCGGCTTGTAGCCTCTCATATGTTTTTTACTTGACTTTGATATGTCATTCACTTTGAATCTGTTGTCAACCTAACTTGCCTTTTTGTATTATACTGTTTTCCATACTTTTGTAATATAGATTTAATTTTAATAAATCCAAGTAATCTTTGCCTAAAAATTCTTCCTTCTTCCTTCCTACAACATATTGGCGACGAGGATGGGATATCGATCAATTTCAATTGGAGGATTGACAGTGACCTTGAAGTCAGCGCAAATTCTTAATTTTCCGTTTGGTTTTTTGATAACAACGATTGGAGCAGCCCAATCACTCGCATTCACTGGCTTGAGAGTATTTAATGATACCAAACGGTTAATTTCGGTACGTACGTCATCATAGAGTGCGAAAGGAAGATTGTATGGTTTGCAGAACTTAGTTTGAGCGTTCGGTTTTAAAACTATATTCGCTTTGAACTTGGAACAGTGACCAAGTTCCGATGAAAAGGTTGATTGAAATTCATTTCTTATGAGATCAAGTGATGATTTAAGCGATTCTTGGTCTATATTGAAACACTGAGGGTTTGAAGAAGTGTGCTCATTAGTATATTGGGCCGACTTAGGAATCTGTATGTCGAATTTCATTTTTCGGAACCAATCCATGCCAAGAATATTAGTTGCACATTGACTATCGACTACAAGCAAATTCAAGCTTTCATTATTGGTACCTAAGGCTACCTTAACTGATATTGTGCCTTTCAAAGGTAAGATACTACCACCGTAAGCTCTTAGAATTTTAGTTGTAGGTGTGCAAGGCGGTTTGTTTAGCTGATGATATCGTTCAAGGCCAATGAGTGAACACGACGCTCCTGTGTCTATTTGAAATTTAAGAATTTTGCTATTGACGCTTACATCGACGAATAGCTTGTCTGAAGCAACGTGGCTATGATTTATATCGATATGAGATACTAATGATAATGATTCAAGTATATCAACAGTACTTACAGTTTCGAATTGTTTAATCGAATGAACATTTTCGTTATTCATGTTTTTTGGAACACCTTGCTTCTGATTAGATGACTGGGATGATTGATGGTGTTGATTGGATTCCGTTTTTGTTGACATGCAAACTGCTGCAATGTGTCCAACCCTTTTGCATTTCTTACAAACCGACTTGTTTTTGTAATGGAAGCATTGTGATCGCTGATGATTAACTCCGCAACCAGGACACGATTTATTTCCATCTCTCACGGAGGTCTTACTACCAACACCATTGCTAATTACCCTCTTGCCTTTTGACTGATGATATCTTGATTGATAGACGGCATTCACCTCTGCTCCGCTTTTTTGCTCACCCTTAAGCTCACTGCATGTTTTCGTAGTTTCTTCGTAGAGTTGTGCAATCTGAAGAACCTCATCTAGCGTTGGGTTTTCTTTTTGAACGGCTGCTGATCGAACCTTGTCATGGGGAGTATATAAGATGATCATGTCCCTGATTTTAGAGTCCACATATGATTCCCCACAACCCTCTTTTCCACAGACGAAATTGCATTCTTTGGAATTTCCCCGCAGTTCTGCAACCCAATCAGAATATGTTTGGTTATGTTGCATGAACGTTCTATAAAACTTGAATCTAGATGCAAGCATGTGAGGCTTTTTCTCAAAGTGATTAGGTAGTTTTTCAATTAATGCTTTGAATGGTTCTTGCGATACATTGTCTCCATACAATTTTTGAAGAAGTTCAAGTTCGAGAACGTTGTTTGCGATGAAATGTTGTTCCAGCTGAAGAAGATATGTTGCCCAAGTTTCCCTAGATTTATCGAAACCTTTGAAGGAAGGAACAAAGGTCTGTTTGATGCTCTTTTGTTCCAGAATGTTCTTGAGATATTCCTGGTTGGAATCCTGAAGCTGTTTTAAGATTCTTTCAAGAGTTGCGGCGTCCATATTCGCGCAGTTCGTTTCGTTGACCTCGTCGCCAATATGTTGATGCAACAGCAACCTTAAACTATTATAAATTCAAATAGTTTAGTAAACAGCAGGCATACTTTCGTTTGTCATTTTTACTTGACTTTGATATGTCATTCACTTTGAAT
Source organism: Rhingia campestris (assembly GCA_932526625.1). Taxonomy (NCBI): domain Eukaryota; kingdom Metazoa; phylum Arthropoda; class Insecta; order Diptera; family Syrphidae; genus Rhingia; species Rhingia campestris. Next base: position 57,279,191 of record OW052183.1, read on the forward strand.
CTGTTGTCAACCTAACTTGCCTTTTTTTATTATACTGTTTTCCATACTTTTGTAATATAGATTTAATTTTAATAAATCCAAGTAATCTTTGCCTAAAAATTCTTCCTTCAATTACAACACCCACTTTTTTTGGGATTTTAATTTTATGGATAGGATAGGATAGGGTATTCAACGATCCGCACAGCGGATTGTAGCCTTCTCATATGTTTTTTTCTCTATTAGATATTCTTTCTTCATTCTTATAAAAAAAATTTCTCTCTTCGCTTCCTTTTCCTTTTTCTAATTTTCCCTATTTGGCCTAGTTGTCAGAGTGGAGCTTTCTCCTTTTCTCTCATGATTTTAATCTTAATTCGCCCATCTTCGTTAATTTTTATGTGAACAGTTCACAATAAGCTGGTAGACGGATTCAAGACTTAATAGGTCTAATGCTTTATAAAATAAACTAAATACATAAGTGACTAGTCCTAACAAGCACATTTTCTAAAATAAATATAAATATAATTATAATATCAATAAGAATAAACATACATATAGACATAACAATATTAATATTCAAATAATAACTTTTTTTTTTTTTTTAATTCATTTTTTTTTCTTGAGCTTATAACTAACTTACATGCTAGACAAAAATTAATAAAAACTAGCCTACTTATCTACTAACTTAACTAACTTACTTGTCCTATGCGGAAACCCTAAATTAAATAATAACAACTTAAAACTAATACCTTTTGGACTAAAATCTAATTTAATTATTTTACCATATATTTATCTTTTTTCTTGACCAAGAAACACAAATAATAACTCTTACCACAGTAACTTACCAATAATAACTCTACCACACACAGCACAACTGCCTTCGAATTTGGCGAAAGAAAGTTCTCTTCGCCGAATGAGAAGGGCAAAAGATAACACAAAACAAATAAAAACATATTAGAGGCTACAATCCGCTGTGCGGATCGTTGAATACCCTATCCCATCCCATCCTTAAAATTAATATCCTCAAAATAAAGGCCTTATGGCGATGAAATAAGAAAATGACATTGGCACAATATATTGCTAAGACAGTTTATCAAAATCTTTTGTGGTTCGACAAAAAACAACGTATTTCTATTGCTAATGCCTTGGGATGGGGTATACAAATGGTTTTTGTAAGAAAACGCCCCCAAAATGTGGGCGTAGGTGAAAATGACCTATAGACAAAATGTTTATATTAACATTGCGGAAGTATTTGCATCAAACATTTTTTCGAAAGTTTTAAAATTTGGACAAAAAGCGTTTTTTATTAAAAACGCCCCCAAAAAGTGGGCGTGGCAAAAAACTTTGTATGGACGAAGTATAGATATTAGGATTGTCTAAATATGCCGAAAAGGGGGCGTGGCAGTGGGCGGATTTCAAAAATTTGTACACTTGTTCTGGTGGCACGGACGAGGATCCGATATACCAAATTTCATTATCCTAGCTCAAAATTTAAGGCCCAAAAATCGGTGACGAACAGACAGACGGACGGACGGACGGACGGACAGACAGACAGACAGACATAGCTAATTCGACTCGGCTAGCGATTCTGAGTCGATCCATATACTTTGAGGTATATGTAGCAAAATTATTTCTCTATGTTACAAACTGAGTATCAAAACTAATATACCCCCCCTTTTTGCCACGCCCACTTTTTGCGGACGTTTTTAGTAAAAAACGCTTTTTGTCCAAATTTTGAAAATTTCGAAAAATTTTTTGATGCAAATACTTCCGCAATGGTAATATAAACATTTTGTCCATAGATCATTTTCACCTACGCCCACATTTTGGGGGCGTTTTCTTCCAAAAACCATTTGTATACCCCATCCCAAGGCATTAGCACTAGAAATACGTTGTTTTTTGTCGAACCACAAAAGATTTTGAGAAACTGTCTGAGCAATATATTGTGACAATGTCATTTTCTGTATTTCATCGCCATAAGGCCTATATTTTGAGGATATTAATTTAAAGGATGGGATGGGATAGGGTATTCAACGATCCGCATAGCGGATTGTAGCCTCTCATATGTTTTTAGTATTAGCCTGTGTACATAGTAATTTCATATTGGTTTTAAATTTTTTATAGGTTTTTGACTGGGATATCGATGTTAGATGTGGATCTTGGATATGGAAGGATGGTGTTGGTTGGAAGGGGTTGGTGGGAATGGGGTTGGTAAGTTATGAATTTATGTATTTTATGAATTTATTAAATGTGACTTAAGCGGTATTCTTAAAAGTAATTCGGTTTTATAGTTTTATTTTGTTTGTTTGTGTGTTGGTTAAGCTACCGACGAAGGGCTGCCGTAACAAGCATCGTTGGGTCTTCCCACGGTCGCTGTGGGAGGTTCAGCTGGAGTGGCGGTTGACGCTAACTGGAAGTCGAAATGCAACCAATTTGTAGCAAGCCGACCCTCAAATCCGTCCACTCTGGTGGTAGATTCCACCACACCTGGGGGAACACCCTCAGATTGGCGGGAGCTGATGATCGGTAAGCGAATGCCAGCAAACCGATTACTGGAAGACCACCGCAGGGTGCAGTCAAACGTAGTCGGTTAAATATCAGCGGGTCCCTACAATATGTGGCCCCCAAAAAACGAACCCGCTGACCCCTCACAATGTTGTGAGGAACATCTGCGTGTTGCGGTAATCGACAGGTCCACAACAATCTATTGCTATGCCTCACCACCTCCTTGGCAACAGATACAAATAATGCCCCAACCTTCGGTAAAATGCAATGCAAGTTGTATTTGAAAGTGAACGTTTGTTTTTTATTTGCTCTACCTTAAAGCTTTTGATATTGGTTTTTAAGACAACAAAAGTAAACAGTGAAGTAAACGATAAAGAAAAGACAGAGACTTAATAAACTCTAAATTATCTTTTCTTAACTATTTGTGTGTAAGAATCAGATTCTAAGCAAATCAAATCTGAGTGAAATCCTAATAAATAATTTTTTTAGTAACGAGAGAAAAGATCAACTGAAGATGCAATATTAAAACTCTGCAGCGAAATTCATGAAGGTTTTAATAATAATTTAAGTTGTGTAGCTCTATTTGTAGACATGACAAAAGCGTTTGATATGGTCAATCATAGCATACTTTTAGATAAATTATACAAAGTTGGTTTTAGAGGTGTAATTTTCAAATGGGTTTCGCGTTACTTAACAGGCAGAAGTCAACGTGTAAGACTAAATAGTACTTATAGTAATTCAGCATTAATAAATATTGGTGTACCTCAAGGTTCAGTCTTGGGTCCAATTTTTTTCTTAATTTATATAAATTCAGTATTCAATCAAAACTTTAATGGCAAAATTACAGCTTATGCTGATGATTTAGCATTTTCTGAAAATGATATATTATGGACTTGCTCACTCTAAATTACAGTATGGCATTGCAACTTGGGGTGGGACTTATAATAGCGCCATTGATGTTATTAAAATAGCACAAAAACATCTTATTAGAATTATCTCTGGAAGTACTAGACTAACCCGTAGTTGGCCCCTATTTTATAATCTTCGAATTTTACCAATAAACCATCTATATGTCTTTAAGGTCATGAAAGTGTTCTTTTTGCGTAGTGGTTACAGTTCCAATCTCAGGAGTTCAAATTCCTATAGGTTGAGAGTAAACAACTTTGGGTTTGTTAATATTCCGGTTTCTAACAGAACTCATTTCTCAAAATTCTTCACTGCGACAGCGCCCAGGCTAATAAACTACCGCGTGAAATAAAAACTATTAGAGTATCCAAGTTATTCTTAAATAAAGTACAAAATTGGCTTTTTAGTTTAGATAGTTCTGAAGTCAAATTATTGCTCATATCTGTTTAGTTAAATTTATAGTTACATAATTAACAAACCATAATGTATAATTTTGTTTTTGAATCTTAAATTTGCATTTCTAAATGAATACTGTTACCCCACACATACAAAATTTGAATTAATCCTTGAAAGGATCATTCGCCTCTAGCCTTTATATGCTACAAAATGATGTCGATTTATTTATTTCAATTATTTAAAATATTTACTAAAATGTTGTTTCGTTGTAAACTACACACATTTGTTAATTATAAGTCAACTGTTTTTGTCTACAAAAAAAAAATAAAAAATTGAATATCTACTGAAAAAAAAACGCCCCAAAAAGTGGACTTTGTATAGATGAAATATAGCTATTAAGATTCTCTAAATATGTTTCTCAGACACTTTTTTAAAATTCCTTACGGTTTGGTTAAAAATACATTTTTCTTAAAAAATGGGCGTGGCAATGGGCAGATTTCAAAAATTTTACACTTGTTCTGCTTCGTCGGCCAGAGAATCTATATTCCAAATTTTAACTTTCTCTCTCAAAATTTAAGGCCCAAGAATCGGTGACACACACAAGGACAGACATGGCTAGATCGAAATTATTTCTCTATGTTACAAACCATGTATCAAAACTAATATACCCCTATGGGATAGGGCATATACATATGAGAAGGCTGTGCGGATCGTTGAATACCCTATCCCATCCCATCTACAAAACTAATATGCCCAAAAAGTGAACATGGCTTGAAACACGATGGGGATTAAATATAGAAAATGACATTGTCACAACAAATTGTTCAGACAGTTTATAAAACACTTTTACAGTTCTACAAAAGACAAGGTTTTTATCCTGCATATTATGTTATGGGGTAGTGTATAAAAATGGGGTAGCGTATAAAAATTTTTTTCGAACATTTTAAAATTTGACCGGAAAAAGTTTTTTAATAACAATGCCCCCAAAAAGTGGGCGCAAAAAAACTTTATATGCACGAAATAAAGATAAACTGTTTGAACAATTGTCTAAATATGTTGTTCAGAAATATTTTCAAAATTCCTAATGGTTTGGCCAAAAACTAAATTTTTCTAATAAAGGGGGCGTGGCAGTGGGCGGATTTCAAAAATGTTGACACTTGTTCTGTAGGCACGGACGAAGATCCCAAATACCAAATTTCATTATCCTAGCTCAAAATTTAAGGCCTAAAAATCGGTGACGTACAGACGGACGGCAAACAGACAGACATGGCTTAATCGACTCAGCTAGTGATTCTGAGTGATCCATATACTTTGATGTATATGTAGGTAAATTATTTCTCTATGTTACAAACTATGTATCACAACTATGTACCCCTATGGGATAGGGTATAAAGAGAATGATTTTTACCAAATAGAAGGATTTAAGTCTGAATTTGCAAATTGAAAAAAAGGTAGAGGGGGAGGAATAGCAATGTTAATTAAAAATAGCATTTTCGAACGAATAAATATAAATACTAAGAGTTATGAAAACCTCAGTATAATTATTAAAGACAGAGAAGGAAAGAAATGTATCCATACGATATAAAAGACAGAGAAGGAAAGAAATGTATCCATACGATATATCGACCGCCGACACTAAATCTATCAGAATTTATAGAGGAAGCTGAAAGAAATATAAAAAATGAGAGAGAACTAATAGTAGAAGGTGATCTGAATCAATCAATAATTAATATATCAATATTAATAACTATCCCATAGGGATATATTAGTTTTGATACATAGTTTGTTACAAACTAAGTATCAAAACTAATATACCCCTATGGGATAGGGTATAAAAACGTTGTTTTCTGTCGAACCACAAAAGGCTTTGGTAAACTGTCTGGACAATATGTTGCGACAGTGTCATTTTCTGTATTTCATCGCCATAAAGACTACATTTTGAGGATATTCATTTTAAGGATGGGATGGGATAGGGTATTCAACAATCCGCACAGCGGATTGTCTCTTATGTTTATACCCTATCCCATAGGGGTATATTAGTTTTGATACTTAGTTTGTAACATAGAGAAATAATTTAGCTACATATACCTCAAAGTATATGGATCGACTCAGAATCGCTAGCTGAGTCGATTACGCCATGTCTGTCTGTCCGTCCGTCCGTCCGTCTGTTTGTTCGTCACCGATTTTTGGGCCTTCAATTTTGAGCTAGGATAATGAAATTTCGTATATAGGATCCTTGTCCGTGCCACCAGAACAAGTGTAAACATTTTTGAAATCCGCCCACGCCCCCTTCTTAGGAAAACGAATTTTTTGGCCAAACCGTAAAGAATTTTAAAAAAGTGTCTGAGAAGCATTTTTAGAGAATCGTAATATCTATATTTCATCAATATAAAGTTTTTTGCCACGCCCACTTTTTGGGGGCGTTTTTTTTATAAAAAATATTTTTTGGTCAAATTTTAAAATTTTCGAAAAAAAATTTGATGCACAATCATTGGCAGTATTAATACCAACATTTCGTCAATAGACCATTTTAACCCAAGCCCTTTTTTTGGGGGCGTTTTCTTAAAAAAAAAAAACATTTTTATGCCCTACCCCAAGGCATATGCAAAGTAAAACGTTGTCTTTTGTCGAACAATAAAAGAATTTGATAAACCTTCGGAACAATAGTTGTAACAACGTCATTTTTAATACTTTATGACCATAAAGACCATATTTTGGGGATATTAATTTTAAGGATGGGATGGGATAGGGTATTAAACGATCCGTACAGCGGATTGTAGCCTTCTCATATGTTTTTCTCCTGCATATGCTATGGGGTAAGGTATACAAACGGTTTTTCTAAGAAAACTCCCCCAAAAAGTGGGCGTGCGCTATAACAGTCTATGGACGAAATGTTCATATTTATATTGCTAATTATTCTGCATCAAAAGTTTTTTCGAAAATTTGACCGAAAAACGTTTTTTATTAAAAACGCCCCCAAAAAGTGGGCGTGCCAAACAACTTTATATGAACGAAATACGGATATTCAGATTGTCTTAATATGTTGCTCAGAAACATTTTCAAAAATCCTTATGATTTGGCCAAAAAATACGTTTTTCTAAAAACGGGGCGTGGCAGTGGGCGGATTTCAAAAATGTTTACACTTGTTCTGCTGGGAGCAACAAAGAGCACGTGTACCAAATTTCACCCTTCTAGCTCAAAGTTTAATGCCCAAAAACTGGTGACGTACGTACGGACGGACGGACGGACAGACATGGCTTAATCGACTCAGCTATCGATTCTGAGTCGATCCATATACTTTGATCTATATGTAGCTAAATTATTTCTCTATGGTACAAACTATGTATCAAAACTAATATACCCCTATGGGATAGGGTATAAAAAAGGTACACTACAAAGGATTCCGGGTTATGTCGTGCGACAATAACTGGGCCCTTCAGTGGCTCAATACCCAGGTTGAGAAGATGACGAACGACTGGCTTGGCCGGGAGCCAAATCTCTGCAAGAGCAGAAAGATATACCATCTGCTCCTAGGGGTAGGATGTTTATTCCCGGTTCTGCCATCCCAAACGAGAGATTGTTGGAAATGCTCAAGCGCCAGAACCCTGACTTTCCGTCCGATGACTCGGTGATCACAAAAATGTTTGTACCATCTGTCGCTAATCAACCAAACGTTGGCGAAATATAATATGTACTGATGGTTTCAAGCTAAAGGTGGGTTTCAACTACTTGGATGTTAGAGTCGGTGGCCAATCTGGTCATCGTTCACACAATGCTAACTCCAATGAAGGTAATCCAGATAAACCTTTATCACAGTAGGTCAGCCAGTGTCAACCTACTCCTCTACCTAGCCACATTCGGCGTAGACATTGCCCTCCTTCAGGAACCTTGGATCTCTAAAGGAGTAATTTGCGGACTAAAATCAGACATTTTTATAAGAAAAGCACCATCGGTAAATGCCGTAGCTGCGTCATGGCTAGGAAAAGCATTAACTTATTTTTTTTTTAGACTGGAAAGTGTCAACCATAGAATAAAATAAGACAAAGTCATTGGTGGTCTAAAGAACTCGTCAATCGACACAAGGAATCGAAGGGACCTCTTTAAGACGGCAAAGAGGACAAATAAAGTTACTGGCTGGAATCTCTACAAACGAGTCTAAGCAGATTCAAAAAGATATAAGAACAGCCCAAAGATTTTTAAAAATCTCAGAAGATAAATGAACAGAATCTAGCGCTGAGACACTAGATCTGCTCCTAAATACTCACTTTCCGAATTGCAATAAAATGTCGGATACTGACAATAATAATGATAACAGAGTATATTATTGAACCACTAACCTGGAGACAACTACATCATTAACAGCATTATATGCAAAAAAAATATTAAATGGGCAATTAACACTTGTGAGCCCTACAAAACAGCAGATCCCGACGGAGTAACCCCCATAATGCTACAAAAAACTGCCAACCACATTATGCCAACATTAGTCAACACATTCCGTGAATGCCTAAAGCTAAATTACCTTCCCAAAGCGTGGCGTGAAATCAGTGTGATATTCATACCAAAAACAGGGAAATGCAGTCACACAATCGCGAAAGATTACAGATCAATTAGCCTATCCTCATTTCTAGTGAAGACACTGGAAAGACTACCAGACATTCAAATCCGTAGTAACATGAATCCAGGCGAACTGTCCCGAAACCAACATGTCTATATCATAGCAAATCGGTAGAAACTGCCCTCCATGAGGTTAGTGACTGGATCATAACCATGCTTAAAAATATATCATATCATACTCAGTGGGTGATTGTACCAAAAGGATAATAACGACGAGAGGTACTCCACAGGGGGTGTTCTTTCTCCACTTCTCTGGTTACTGGTAGTCAACGAAGCATTGAGGAGACTAAAAAACGATTGCAATAAAAACAGTGGCTTACGCAGGCGATGTGGTTCTCATGGCATGTGGGAAATTCCCATCGACTCTAAGCGCAATCATGCAAACAAGCCTAAACATACTCAATAGATGGTCAGAACCTTCAACTGAACTAGTCCTCTTCACTAACAAGATGCTGCGAAAATTCCAATGCGAGCGATCTGTCAAACAAAGATCACTCACCCGAAGATTTGCAACTTCTCGTAGGTGAACTACGAGAGGCTGAGCTAGCTCACCGTGCGGGGTGGGTTCAAACTTGGAGCGCTTTGGCTTCCAAGTGAACAATGGATTTTGGACGCCACGTAATTTTCGGAAAAATTACGAAACCTGAAAAAAAAAAATAAAATAAAAAAAATAAAAAAAAAATAAAAAAACTGAAACCGACGAATCTGAAGGAAAATAAAATGAAAAGCAAAACCGATAGAGTGAAATAAAACCAGAATGTTTTACCCACGTTGCAAAATGGGGGTGGTGCGCCCAATTAAATTTTATTGTGACGATTTTTTTTCTCTTGCTACCAAAGTATCAAAATGGCGGACCACGAAGATGGCCCCTGAACGAATCTTATCCCGAAATTTTATAAAATGTTCAAAAAAAAGGGTCGCGTGTCCCGTCTTTTCTCGGGAATTTTCCGGCCGCGGAACAACCAACGAATTGCACTATTTTGCACTACTCGATTTTACAAGAAAACTCTACTTATCTTTTCTGTTCCTATTTTCCCTCCTTTCTCCGCTCTTCTGTTCTTTCTGCTTTTTTTCCTTCTTCCTAGCTCCCTTCCTGGTATTTTTCTCCTCTTCTCTCCTTTTTCTTTTTTTTCATTTTTTTAAAAAAAAAATGATTTTCCTCCACAAGGAAATTTCCGAAAAACTAAAATCGAAACTTTTTCCACGAAAATTCGCTTACTCAAAAAAACGCACGTCTAATACTTTTGACAGATATCCAAGAAGTGGATTCTCTTTGTTTTAACGATCCCGTTGTCCAGAATTGATCCCGTTTATCCATTTACACACACACATTCACACTAGTACTCTCCCCTCGTAAGCCCACTGCGACTTCTCAAACTTTCTGCCCTTTGGCTGGAAAGTGCGTTCGCGCTTACTAGTTTCGAGATACCCGCATTCATACGTGACTGGACTTACTGCGCATTTTAACGCATCGACGTCAGGTATTTCCCCAACGCGTGCTATCGCTGCCAGACACCTCACACTTGCTCTTTCCAATTGGATACACCAATTAGATTTTAACATTCACACCGGTTCTCCATAGGAAAATCCCGGTGTCAATCCTGGACAACTATTTTCTGTCAATCAAACATTTGCCCCGGATGCCTATGTCTGATTGACCGCGACCAATACGAAACCCGAACTACCCGAACTATGGTGGAGAAGATTGAATACCAGAAGGAAGGGAGGAGGGCACCGCACTTCCTCAGAAGCAGTGAGCTTTAAGGAAGGAGGAAAAGATGAACTGTCAAAAAAACAACATTTTCGCGAACTATGTTGGTGGCTCCGCGTGCAGGTTTTGGGGCCAGGGATTTCCCTTCGGGTGCCATCTTCACATTATTTTTTTTTGTTTGTTTGGCTCTAGGCCTTTGGTTTCGGTGTCGCTGGTGTTTGGACACCTTTCGCTGTCATCTTCGACAGGCGTTTGCCATTTTGACAGCTGTCGGATATACTGTGCCAAGTCTTTGGTGTCCGTTGTGTCGTTTTGTGTTTTCGTGGAGGTGTTTTCACATGGCCGTCCGCCTAAACACCTCTGTTGCTCCTCCATTGCTCAAGCGTTGGGGGAAAGAGATCGTCTTCTCTTAGCCATCGAACCCAACTTTTCGTGTTGCGACTTTGTTGGAGGGGTGTCTTTTGGGCCGTCCGCCCCACGCCTCTGCTGCTCCTCCGTTGCTCCCTCGTTGGGTGAAATAGGAGAACGTCTACTCCATGCCATCGTACTTTTCTGTGTTTGCGCCAATAATGCGGTGGCGCAAACGATTCGTTGGGGGTGTAGGCTCCAGGGATCGTGCTCCCCCACCCGTCATCATCGTGTTGGGGTCGACGAGGGATCGTCCTCCATCACCCATCGAACTTTTCGGACCGCTCCTGTCCGATGCTGCCCGTCACGAGTGTCCCACGTCCTTTGGGCTTCGACGACGGCGTTTTACAGTGGACTCCTGTCGCACTTGTGTGGCGTTGCTCTGTCGTGAGTCTCCCTAATCTCGCTAGGGCTGCACCGAACAGAGTTGAGCAAACGTCGTTTGAGTGGACTCCTCTGTCGCACTCGTTTTACCTGTTTTGGGTTGCCTTAGCGGATCTGAAGGTCGTGGACCAGTGGCTGATGGAACCATGACTGCCCGCCACTTCCTTCAAATGCCGGCTTTGCGCCCACAACGAAAAGAGGGAACGAAGGGATTTTAAGGGATAAGAGAGTGAGCCTTGTTGCGGTAATTTTTACTGTAACAAACCCCACCCTCACCTCCAAGGAAATGGACTTCCATTTCGAGAAATGTAAGCCATTTCATCAGATATAGGCCAACGACACAACATAGGAAGACCTTTCCATCACGGCCAACTTGCCCGTCTAAAAAACACAAAAAAAAACGCATGACCAAACAAGTCTTCTTACTACTTTACTTTATAGGGGACTTAGACGTTTCTTCTCGGCCATCGTTATAGGGCTTAAGGTCCTTAACGTGTCAGGTACCGCGATCTCGACCGGTTTCGTCCACCAAACTGTATGTCCAAGGTGACACACGTTTGTTGATCCGAAACGGTCCTATAAATTTAGGCGCCAGTTAAGCGGCGTAGTAGTTCGTGGCGGCAGACAAAGTGAAGTTTCGTCGCCATACAAACTCGTTCGGGATTCTTTGCAAACTGCTTTTGCAGTTGCCGACCTAATGGGAAAAAGTAAACAAAATTTTGAGAAATAATCGACCACTGTAAGAATATGCATGTAACCCCTAGCAGACTTGGGAAGTCGACCTACAAGATCTACACAAACCATTTCCCAACACCTCGAAACGCCTATTCTTTCGACCATTAAACCAGCCGGTTTGTCATTCATCGGCTTCACCTGTTGGCAAGTTTTACACCCCCTGACATATCTAGATATATCTGCCGCATTTTCGGCCAGAAATACTTAGCACCCATCCTAGCAAAAGTTTTTCTAACCCCCATGTGCCCAGCCAATGGGCCATCATGACACGCTTGTAAAATCCCTAATCTACTTGATTTTCCTACTACTAACTTCCACTCGTTATTGCTATCATAAACTGTGAGGTGGTTGGCTTTAACAAATTTGTAAAGCCGCCCCTCTTCTACTCTCCATAACGGGTATGCAAGTGGGTTTCCTTCTACTGCAGCAATCATCTTCGAAATCCAAGGGTCTATATCCGCTTCCGAGATCTCGGCCAACTCCGGAACTCCGCGCGACAGCATTACTGGTACAACGTGCTCTTTCCCCTTTCTGTGGATTATCTCGAAGTCAAATTGTTGCAGCCTCACCGCCCACCTTGCCAATCTACCCTGTGGGTCCTTCAGATTACTCAACCATACTAGCGAATAATGATCCGTTACTACCGTAAATCGAACCCCTTCAATATACGGTCGTAACTTCTCAATCGCCCAAAGTACCGCCAAGCATTCCTTCTCCGTCGTCGAATAATTCCTCTCACACCTATTGAGAGACCTACTCATATGGCAAATAACTTTTTCCCCTTCTTCGGAATTTTGGGACAGCACCGCCCGATTCCGAAATTGGAGGCATCCGTCTGAACAACGAAAGGTCGTTGAAAGTCTGGACATGTCAGAATCGGCACCGTCACCAAGCATTCTTTCGCCTTCCTAAAGCTTTCCTCACATTCATCTGTCCATAAAAATGTCCTACTTTTCTTTAATAAGTCTGTCACAGGTCTAACCAAAGCGGCGAAATTTGGTATAAACCTCCTATACCAAGAAACTGTACCTATAAAACTCCTAATTTCCTTCACATTCTTTGGTGCAGGAATCCTAATCATGCTATCTACTTTTTCTGGATCTACATGTAATCCATTCCTATCTACTACATAACCTAAAAATTTGAAAGACGGCCTACAAAAGTTGCATTTTTCCCGGCCAACTTTTAGCCCTGCATCGCACAGTCTTTTAAAAACTTCTTCCAGAACTTGCAGATGTTTGCTGAACGAATTTGTGACGATGATAATGTCGTCTAAGTACACAAATACGTGTGGCTCAAGATCGGCACCCAATACGCTGTCGATACATCTTTGCCAGGTCGCGGGAGCACTGTGTAAGCCGAAAGGCATTCGTTTGAACTGGAACAAGCCTCTATTTGGGACCGTGAAAGCGGTGAGCGGGCGAGATCCCTCCTCCATAGGAATCTGCCAAGAAGCCGACTTTATATCCAGCGAAGTTAGATACTTCGCATCCCTAAGTTTATCCAACGTCGTAGAAATATACGGTAATGGATAAGCATCTCTATCTGTAGCTTTGTTAAGATTCCTATAATCGACGCAAAACCTAAAAGATCCATCCTTTTTCCTAATAAGGACTATTGGAGATGCCCACGGACTGTTTGATTTTTCAATAACTCCCGCATCTAGCATCTCCTTCAGTTCCTTATCCGAAATCTCGCGTATCGCGGAAATCGAGGCAACCGAATGTTGATTCGAGAAATCCCATATGCCTGCACTCAAATCTGCACCTAAAATCAGGACATGGGGTAAAGTTGGAATAACCAGACATTCCATGAGAACAGATTTATTCTGCACAACTATTGGTAGAGTTAATTCCCCTAAAACAGCTATACCCCCTCCGTCTACTAAAGCAACGGACCCAACTATGCTCTTCTTTAGAGAGAGCCCTAAATCTTTAAGTTTTTCCCACCCGTCCCTGCATACGATTGTGCGAGAAGCACCACTATCTAAAAGACCTAACATGTTGATACCATAAACACTAACTAACAAATATGGACGCCTATCCACCCCACTTGCCTCCAAAGTGAAACCTAAATGAATTACCCCCGACTGGTCACCAGCAGGCGACCTACTTACATGGGGTGGTTCTCCTAACCTGCTGTCCCAGGAGTCCGCTTAGAGTTTCCCGACCCCGATGGTTGCTGCACGACTATCGGTTCTGAAACCTGCTGCGCATCTCCTACTACAGAAGGCTGCGACTGCAAGGTATTCGAAACCACAGTCTGTTGCGTTCCACTTGGGCCAGGACGGTGAGAATTGTTACCGGAAGATCGTTGGTTATTCCTAGTCCCAGAATACCGTTGAGTATTACTAGCACTGGGGTACCGTTGATTGTTCCGGTTACCTGAAGGTTGAGGGTTGCAGCGCCGGCAGTCTCTACGTGTGGTCCCAATAGTACCACAACGGTAACAACGCCTAGGAGCGGAACAGGTGTTAGAAAAATGGCCTTCCCCATTGCAATTAAATCATTTCATAGGCCGACGCTGCTGGTTGCTTTGACTGACAACCGATACGCATGGAATGTCGTTGGATATATATGCCAAACCTGGCTCCAACATGGTCCTACTCTGAGGTGGTGGGGCAACGAAGGTTTCCACGTTAACCCTCACCGCCTCCAACTTCCTTCCTAGCGCCACCAAATCATTGATGCACCTAGGGTCTGCCAGCCCAAGTTGCATCTGATAAAATGGTGCTAGGTTCCTCTGTAAAATGGCTAGTTTTCTCCGTTCAGATAACGGATCAACTAACCTGCCAAACGTGTTTTCCATAATGGCAACATAAATACCAATGGATTCTTCTTCCCCCTGGGTACGACGCCTGATTTCCTCTAATAAGAGGTCATCGTAATTTGAATATTTTACCAGAATATTTTACCCACGTTGCAAAATGGGGGTGGTGCGCCCAATTAAATTTTATTGTGACGATTTTTTTTCTCTTGATACCAAAGTATCAAAATGGCGGACCACGAAGATGGCCCCCGAACGAATCTTATCCCGAAATTTTATAAAATGTTCAAAAAAAAGGGTCGCGTGTCCCGTCTTTTCTCGGGAATTTTCCGGCCGCGGAACAACCAACGAATTGCACTATTTTGCACTACTCGATTTTACAAGAAAACTCTACTTATCTTTTCTGTTCATATTTTCCCTCCTTTCTCCGCTCTTCTGTTCTTTCTGCTTTTTTTTCCTTCTTCCTTACTCCCTTCCTGGTATTTTTCTCCTCTTCTCTCCTTTTTCTTTTTTTTCTTTTTTTATACCCTATCCCATAGGGGTATATTAGTTTTGATACATAGTTTGTAACATAGAGAAATAATTTAGCTACATATACCTCAAAGTATATGGATCGACTCAGAATCGATAGCTGAGTCGATTTAGCCATGTCTGCCCGTCCGTCCGTCCGTACGTCACCAGTTTTTGGGCCTTAAATTTTGAGCTACAAGGATGAAATTTGGTACACGTGCTCTCTGTTGCTCCCAGCAGAACAAGTGTAAACATTTTTGAAATCCGCCCCCTGCCACGCCCCCTTTTTAGAAAAACGTATTTTTTGGCCAAACCATAAGGAATTTTGAAAAAGTGTCTGATAAACGTAGTTAGACAATCGTAATATCTATATTTGGTTCATATAAAGTTTTTTGCCACGCCCACTTTTTGGGGGCGTTTTTAATAAAAAACGTTTTACGGTCAAATATTAAAATTTTCGAAAAAAATTTTGATGCAGAATAATTAGTAATATTAATATAAACATTTCGTCTATAGATCATTTTAGCCCACGCCCACTTTTTGGGGGCGTTTTCTTACAAAAACCGTTTGTATACCCTATCCCATAGCATATGCAGGAGGAAAACGATGTGTTTTGTCAAACAACAAAATATACTGATAAACTGTTTGAACACTATATTGTTGTGACAATGACATTTTCTATATTATAGGCTAACAATGCCCACTTTTTGGAGATATTAATTTTAAGGATGGAATGGGATAGGGTATTCAACGATCCGCACAGCGGATTGCAGCCTTCTCATATGTTTTTTTTTTTTAAATGATTTTCCTCCACAAGGAAATTTCCGAAAAACTTAAATCGAAACTTTTTCCACGATTCTCTTTGTTTTAACGATCCCGTTGTCCAGAATCGATCCCGTTTATCCATTCACACACATACATTCATACTTAGAACTCTCCACTCGTAAGCCCACTGCGACTTCTCACACTTTCTGCCCTTTGGCTGGAAAGTGCGTTCGCGCTTACTAGTTTCGAGATACCCGCGTTCATACGTGACTGGACTTACTGCGCATTTTAACGCATCGACGTCAGGTATTTCCCCAACGCGTGCTATCGCGGTGTCAATCCTGGACAACTATTTTCTGTCAATCAAACATTTGCCCCGGATGCCTATGTCTGATTGACCGCGACCAATACGAAACCCGAACTACCCGAACTATGGTGGAGAAGATTGAATACCAGAAGGAAGGGAGGAGGGCACCGCACTTCCTCAGAAGCAGTGAGCTTTGAGGAAGGAGGAAAAGATGAACTGTCAAAAAAACAACATTTTCGCGAACTATGTTGGTAGTTCCGCGTGCAGGTTTTGGGGCCAGGGATTTCCCTTCGGGTGCCATCTTCACATTATTTGTTTTTGTTTGTTTGGCTCTAGGCCTTTGGTTTCGGTGTCGCTGGTGTTTGGACACCTTTCGCTGTCATGTTCGACAGGCGTTTGCCATTTTGACAGCTGTCGGATATACTGTCCCATGTCTTTGGTGTCCGTGGTGGGTGTCGTTTTGAGATTTTCGACCAGCTTGAATTGGGAGGTGATTCAGAGCAGCTAACACTTCAGTGGACGAAAGGAGTGTCACGGATTGAGGATTCAGTGCGCACTAATTTATGTGTTTCGGCAGTGAACAAACGTAAGCGACACGTGCTAAGGGAGATATATCTGTGAAGGGTTTTGAACTGGCGTCTCAGGATATCGACGCGATAGTTTTGAAGACGATGTATCCATATCTAAAGGACCTACCGTTACCGGATCTCCGTAATGCGAAGCGAACGATTTTGCTAGGTTTAGACCAAGCCAAGTTACTTGTGGGTCGTGGTAATCGATCGGGGAAAGATGAAGAGCCACATGCTCTCAAGAAAATGCTAGGTTGGACTGTTTTTGGAAGGTCAGGTTGTGTGTCCAACGTGTCATGTGTCAACCCACCAAAAAAGCCATCGCAAATATTTTTCCACGACAGTGTCAAGCTGGATGATGAACTTCACGACCTTGTAAAACAACATTTCACCACCGATGGATTTGGAGTGCGACCTCCCAAAGGAAATTTTGTATGCCAGGCAGATGTTCGTGCTCTAGAGGTGATGGAGCGGACTCTACGTCAGGACGGAGATCACTATGAACTCGGTTTACTGTGGGACTCAGACGAGCTTAAGCTTCCAGACAGTTACCCTATGGCGCTAAGACGGCTTATTAGCTTGGAGAAGTCGTTGTCGAAAAGTCCTAAGTTGCTTGAGTGGAAAAACTTGCATATGCGTGAATTGGTAGCCAAGGGTTATGCTAGGATCGCATCATGGGCTAGAGTTTGGTACGCTCCAACGTTTATTGTGTTAAACAGGAATAAGGAACCTCCAAAACCTAGAGATGATGCGGATGTTGATGCGCCGGTCAATGGAGTCTCTTTGAATTCGCACTTGTTAAAAGGGCCAGATAACCTTGTTCCTCTCCACGCTGGACTGTTTAAATTCCGGGAGTGGCGAGTTGCTGTGAATGCAGACGTTCGAGAAATGTTTCACCGCATAAGGATCAGCGAGGCAGATCAACAGTGCCAGCGGATTCTCTCGAGAGATGGTGATACTTCTCGGAAGCCTTCGGTCTACATTATGGAGGTGATGATGTTTGGTCCTCGTTACTCTCCCACCTGCGCGCAGTTCGTCAAGAACTATCATGCTGGCAAATTACGAGTAGAGTGTCCGGAAGCAGTCGATGGACTAGTCAATCGAACTTATGTGGACGACTATTGTAATAGCCATAATACGGTGGAGGAGGCTCTAACGGTGAGTGGAGATGCAATTCGAATCTGTAAGGCGATGAATTTTGACCTGGTGGGTTTTCAATCGAACAGTCGGTCGTTCTTGGAGCAGATGCCAGAAGCCAATATCAAACCAGGCCTGGTCAGCATCGATCCAAATGAGTCCGAGGGATAATCAGCTATGGAAGCTAGCGAGTAGACGTGAGTTTTATCTGGCAATTTGTGACATTAATAAACGACCATAAATAGTGCAGTGATTTAATCGTGCTTGCTACCAAAAACTAAACAATAAAAACCCACAAAGTTGCGTGTAATTATATCGCTGAAATCAGGCATAAATAAGCATAAAGAACAATTACTTATTTGCAAACTGTGTCAATTGTCAATTTTTTCAAGTGTTTCTTGCTCTCATCTTGCATAATCATGTCCCCCCCACAAAAACGTTTTGGCTCCGGAACCAGTTCTACCCGCAAAAACTCATCGCAACTCTCTCTCTCACCAAACCGCAAAATCGCAATTAAACCCATGGAAGACAATCACAACACCTGGGAACAAAAAATGGACGAGAAATTACGAAAACAAAGTGAGTTTATTATCTCTTTACTTGCTCAAAAAATGTCCGAGAGTGAAGCAAATATTAAACAAAAAATTGATGTCGAAATCAACGAAATTAAAAATAATATTTCCGACATCAATAAAAAAGTCAATAAAATGGAATCTTTACTCACGCACACCAATTCCGATATGAATACTACAAAATCCGAACTCTCCACTGTTAAATTGTCACTCACACATGTAAAAACTGAACTAAGAGAAGTCAAAGCAGAGCTTGCTGGTAAAATAACTGATCTATCCAAACTACATAGTGATCGTGAAACCACCAACACCGAAATAAGATGTCTAAAAGATTCACTCAATGTACAAGAAAACCGACTCGTTGCATGTGACGCATTTCTTTTTGGCATCCCGCACTCAGCCGAAGAAAATTTAAAGTTGGTTTTTAATACACTTTGCCACTCGATTAATATCAAGCCGCCGACTCTTCAGAGTATTTACCGAACTCGCCCAAAAAATGCATCAAACGACACCGCAATTATGATTCGTTTCTTCTCAGCGTACGAGAGTAATTACCTGCTAACTTCTATCGCTCTGTTTCGCAAAACAAACAAACGTCAGCTGTGTTTACATGATGCTGGTATTCCCTCTGACGTCGCTATCTACTTACGGGAGAGCTTAACATCGCAAAACAAACTCCTATTACAACGCGCTTTGGACATGAAGAAACATAAACAACTCTTATCAGTATATACTGCACGGGGGTATGTGTATGCAAAATGCAATCAAAATGAATCAGCTGTATTAATTGACTGCATGGAAAAATTAGAAGGAGTTGCCAGATTAGGAAATGAATAAATAGTTAAATAGTTTTTTTTTTCTTTTTTTAACACTTTCATTTTCTTATTTTTCTTTTCATTATAATATTTAATTTCTTATTCATTATTTCTGTATTTATTCATAAATTTGTTCCTATTTCATTAACTTACATTTAAAAAAAAAAAGTATTCAAATACGTAAACTAAAAAATAAGGAAAGTAAAGAAAATCTATAAATCTCATTTGTTTTTTATATGTTATTGCTTTGCTACATCTTTCGTTTCTCTTATCAAACTTTTAACTTTCTCTTACTAAAGATAATATTCTTTATCGTGAAATTTATTTTTTATATTCCTAATACGTTCTTCGGTTATGGATGGAAGTGGAGTATTGCGTACTATGATCAGGGTTTTGAGTCGTCAAAAGCATGGTTTTAAGGTTTGTCATATAAATGTACAAAGTTTAATACATAAAATAGACGAATTTAGAGACTTATTTGAAGGATCAGATATCGATGTAATATGTGTGACCGAAACCTGGTTTAATGAGAGTTTGTCAGACCCTTTGTGTTGCTTAGGAGGCTATAAAATTGTTCGTTTTGATAGAAAAGGTCGTGTCGGTGGTGGTATTGCGATTTATGTCAAGGATGATCTTAAGTGCAAGCTTAAGTATCAATCCACTTCTGATAGTGCGATTGAATACGTTTTCGTCGAGATATTGGGTCAAGGGGACAAGCTTCTATTGGGTAGTGTATATAGGCCAAATAGAACCATTGATTTTTCGCCGTTTCTGAACCTGTTAGAAAAAGTCTCCATACTAAGTCCCAATATAATTGTCTGTGGTGATTTCAATAGCAATATCTTGGTGGATCAATCATTTCTCTACGCAATGCAAGCGCTAAACTTGAGTGCTGTTAATACCACTAACCCAACACACTTCTCGAACCATCTTCCAACGCTACTGGATATATTTTGGGTAAGCAACTTAGACAAAGTAATCTTCTATGATCAACTTTCAGCACCTGCATTTTCCAAGCATGACCTTATATATATGACATTTGACTTTAAAACATCCCCCGTTGTCCAAACCATCCAATACAGATATTTTAAGCACATTGATTATGGTCTATTGGAAGAACAAGCTAGAAGCATCAATTGGAGGACGATCAGTTACCTACCAAACCCCTCAGACCAAATTGGCCTACTTAATGAAAATGTCTGTTCACTTTTTGAGCGGCACGTACCACTTATAATTAGGAATTGCACATCAGTCGAAAAACCATGGTTTTCGTCTCAGATTCGCTTGCTTATGTCAAGACGCGATCAAGCATATAATCGGTGGAAACGTTTTCGTCTGCAAGAACATCACTGCGTGTACCGCTTACTTCGCAACGAAGTCGTAATGGCTATACGCACTGCAAAACGTCAAATGTATTCCTTTCGACTAAATCCGTCGCTCAGCGGACAAGATCTCTGGAAAAATCTTCGTCAAGTTGGAGTAGCCAAAGCCAAAAATAATCATATTGACGGAATGGATAGTAATGAGCTAAACAGGAAATTTATAACTCTACCGTCAGCCCCTTTGAACGTTCCAAACAATACCGAGGCTTTTATCAGTAATGATATTACTATAAATTCAGATTTTTCAAATTTTTCCTTCCGAGCAGTTGATAGCACCGAAGTAGTTACAAGTCTACTTTCGATAAAATCAAATGCAGTGGGGCTCGATGACATGCATCCTAAATTTCTTATGATACTGTTACCAATCGTTTTGCCAATAATTACGCATATATTCAATAGCATTTTAACAACAGGCATATACCCAGTGCAATGGAAATTGGCAAAGATAATACCCGTCCCTAAAAACTCCAAAGGTGATGAATTCCGACCAATAGCAATTTTACCTTTCTTGTCTAAAGTTTTTGATAGGATTTTACAAAACCAAATGACCATTTATCTTAGTTCTTCTAACTTATTAACATCGAAGCAATCTGGTTTTCGAAAAGGGCACAGTTGTATGACAGCCTTATTAAAAGTAACAGAAGATATGAGACAAGCGCTTGACAAAGATCATATTAACTTCCTAATTTTGCTTGATTTCTCCAAAGCGTTCGATATGGTCGACCAAAATGTCTTATGTCGAAAACTCCATCGAAACTTTAATTTCTCGTCGAGCGCCGTGAAACTTTTATCTTCCTATCTTAAAGATAGAATGCAGTCCGTACAGGTAAACAACGATTTATCAGACCCCCTACCAACGTCACGGGGCGTCCCACAAGGCTCAATTCTGGGTCCTCTTTTGTTCTCTCTCTATGTGAATGAACTCCCGTCTGTTGCTAAACACTGCTCAATTCACATGTACGCTGATGACGTGCAAATGCTTTTGAGTTGCCCTCTCGGTTTTATTGAACACGGTGTGAGTTGTATAAACGAAGATCTCGAATATATTGGAATTTGGTCCCAACAAAATGGACTCCTTCTGCACCCTAAAAAGTCAAAATCTATTGTGGTATCGAAAAAAATTGTCGACGTGTCATACTTCCCATTTGTGATGCTAAATAATACACCAATTGAGTATGTGGAAACCGCGAAAAACCTTGGAATGGTTTTTAACCGTACCCTTACCTGGAGCAGTCATATAAATACCGTAGTGGGGAAAACCTATGGCATCCTCCGTACAATGTGGTCAACACAATCCTTCATTCCCATAAAAGTGCGGATCTTACTGGCAAAAACTCTGATCATACCAACTCTGATCTATGGTTGCGAGATATATTCTCATTGTGACTCAGTGAGCAAAAGACGGCTAAATGTCGCGTTTAATAGCATTATACGATACGTCTTTGGATTACGTAGATATGATAGAGTTTCGGGATTTTCTACATGTCTTCTCAACATGACTTTTGAAAACTTTCTAAAGTACCGCGCTCTATCTTTGCTATCTAAAATCCTTTTAAACCAACAACCGCAATATCTCTCTGATATGATACGCACCACCGTATCGCAAAGAACGCGTTTGCTTATTCACCCGCGCTATGCTTCCCTTACATCCGAACGTCAATTTTTCGTTTACTCTTTTCGTCTATGGAATTCTTTGCCGCGTAGCATAAGAGAAATTAACAACGCAGCAAAGCTCAATAAAAACTCAAGATTTTTGTTTCTCTTTCCTTTTTTTTTGTCTTTTTCTTCCATTTATGAATCACATATAATTTCCCTTTATATTCATTAATAACAATTTGTCATAAACCTATTAGCTTTCATATTGTTAATCTTAAACTTATGTCTCTTTCATAAGACAATCATGTCTTAATGTACATAAGAATCTAATGAAAATAAATAAATAAATAAATAAAAATTATGTTACCAAGATTTTGGGAATGTTTTGCCATCCGTCTTCGGACCATTTTGTTTATAGGCTATCGAATGACGAATACTGGAACAAGTTAGCGGATCCAGAAGCAGATATTTCAAAACGCGAGATTCTTAGAACAATCATGAGAGTGTTCGATCCGCTTGGCCTAATTTCTTGTTTCTTCATTCGGGGACGAGTCATCTTACAAGAGATTTGGAGAGAGGGATACGATTGGGACGAGCCAATTTTGGGCAAACTGAAATATCAATGGATAGATTTCTTAAAGTATTTAAGGGAAATAGAGGTAATGAGGATTCCCCGTGCGTATCTACCATGGACAACTGAATCTTCTTGTCGACGCGTCGGAGAAGGCTTTTGCGGCCGTGTGTTATTGGCGATTTGAACATAATGGAAACGTGGAGATTGCGATTGCTTTGGCTAAGGCCAAGGTGGCTAATGTTAAAAAGTTATCGGTGCCTCGCTTAGAGTTGCAAGCGGCTTTGCTCGGTATGCGAGTGGCGGAGACGGTCATGGAATCACACACCATACAACCTGTTGAGCAGATTTTCCTGTCGGATTCTAAGACGGGGCTCTCGTGGATTGGTTCCTCTAAGTTCAAGATTCCATCTTTTGTAGCCGTACGTGTAGGTGAGATTTTAGAGTCTACTGCTTCACATCAATGATGGTTCGTTGGATCTGCGGATAATGTTGCTGTGGATGGAACTCGATGGTCTGAGTCGTCGAGCAGATTTGAAAGCCAGAGATGGTTTACGGGCCCTGATTTTTTAAGGCAGTCCAGAGCTAGTTGGCCTATATCTCCGGGCAAAGCTGTTGTTCATCAGGTAAGCCATTTTGTTTTAAACCCTGTTTTACTGGTATATGTGCATCAGAGGGAGATTTCCTATGCGACTTTTGAGGAGTTGAGACCAAGGTTCCAGTCAAGATGGTATTCGGCAGTAAGAGTGCTAGCGTTAATACTACGATTTAAAAACGTTTTACAAGGAAAGGCAACTGATAAGGAAGTTTTCGCAACACCATCAGAGATTGTGAAAGCTGAGAACTGGATGTTTAGAAAAATCCAACAAGATGCTTTTCATCCTGAAATTCTTCGTCTTCAGGCAAGACTATATCTGAAATCTACAAGTCATTTGCTGAGTTTATCGCCGTTTCTAAATGAGGAGGGAACGATGCGGTTAAGTTCGAGAGCACAGAAAGCGAATCTATCTTACGCAGCGCGTAATCCAGCGATTCTTCCTAAATCACATCCGTTAGTTGATTTACGTGTGCAACATCACCATGAAGCCAATTTGCACATGGGGACAGCTACAACTATTTCAGATATCAGGGAGAAAGCCTGGATAATAAGCATTCGTGGAGCTGTAGCCCGGGTCAAATCGAGGTGCTTTATGTGTAGACGACTAAAGTCAAATCCAGTCATGCCTCTTATGGGTCAGCTTCCTGAAGGCCGGTTAGCCTTCGACTTGAGACCATTTACCCATTTTGGGTTCGATTGTTTCGGGCCAATGTGTGTCAAATTTGGAAGAGGCACTGCTAAGCGTTATGGGATGATATTCACCTGTTTCACTTTTCGCGCTGTACACATCGAAATGCTCAATGATCTCAGTTTGGACCAGTGCACTTTGGCAGTGCGGCGATTTCTCATCAACCGTGTAGTCACTCAATTCATTTATAGTGACAATGGTCTCAACTTCGTTGGAACCAAGAATAGACTACAGAAGGATGATAAGGAGATGGAGGCCGCTCTTGGACAGTACTGTTCGAAATACGAGGGCATTCTTTGGCGTTTTATCCCAGCGTATTCGCCTTGGATGGGAGGAGCATGGGAGCGACTGATCAAGTCTATCAAGGTCAGTTTGGACTTCATTCTTAAGGGTGCGACACCGCGGGAGGACGTTCTTCTCAATGCGCTAGTCGAGGCTCAAGGGCAGATAAATAGACGTCCGCTGACTCACATACCCTTAGATCCAGAGGATCCAAGGTCTCTGACCCCGAATTCGATTCTTTTTGGAAATGCTGATCGAAATGTCACCGCGCCTGGAGTGTTCTCCGATCGTGACCAGTGCAGTAAGCTGTACAGTAGGCGTGCGCAACATCTTACGATAGAATTCTCAAGACGTTGGTATACTGAATACCTTCCAGAGATTACGCGACGCTCGAAGGGGTATAACGATACGAAACCAGTGGAGGTTGGGAGTATTGTCCTTGTGGTGGAGCCGGCTGAAGGACGTTCTGGGTGGAAGCTTGGCAGAGTTACAACTGTTTACCCAGGGCCAGGCGGTGTTGTGCGGACTGCGGATGTCCGTCTGGCTAACAAAGATTTAATGATGAAGAGGGCCGTTGGTAGGCTCGCTGTTCTTGATCTGGAGTCTTCACCCTAGAGTTTCAGACGGGCCCCGGATGGTCATCGAGCGAATTTATTTTTGCTTTCCAAATTTAAAATGTATTCATGAATTTCCTACTTGGGTTTTTTTGAGCTGGCAACTACGTGGGTACAGTTCGAATTGGATATGTCAAATTCTTGTGCATATCGTTTTTTGCACCATTTTGTATTTCATACGCACATTACCACGTTGACCGCCGCAAAATTCCTAAGGTTCCGACCAATGTAAGAATTAATAATTTTTCTCTTTTTTGTATTTACACGTTTTCGTTTTTAGAAAATAATATCAATCATCAATTGGATATTTTTTGACATTCATTTGGATATTTATTTTGGAGATGGGATTTTAGCTAGCTGCGGGACAACAGGGGTCCCTCCCCGAAGGTCATGAAAATGCTATACAAATCTGTCGTTAGACCAATTCTCACCTGTGGATGCTTAGTCTGGTGAGATTAAATGAAAAAGACGAAACATGTGACTGTACTGAGATAGGTTCAAAGAACAACATGTGTATTCATAACAGGAGCTAAGGCATCAGCCCCACAGCAGGTTTGGAAATAATTCTAAATCTACCCCAATCGACATACAGCAGCAAAAAACGAAGCATGCCTCAAAGAAGTGGGCGTTCGATTAGCAAACTCGGGCAGTGTTTTCTAAGCAGAGATCCTAGCCATACTCGAAGCTGCCGAATCGGCTAGAGCATTCTATATATAACAAGATGATATCTCCATTTACGTAGATAGCCAAGCGGTCATAAAAGCTCTGGAATCCAACATAATAAAATCATGAATAGTTGGACGCTGCCGCTCAGAGCGGATTATTAACAGGATTATCCTAACTGATTCGCACCAACTTTGCAGGAAGTGCGGAGACCCAGACGTCGAGGAGGACATCGTCCACCTATTGTGTCACTGCCCCGCGATCAGAAACAGCCGTAACAAACTCCTCGGTTGCTTTTACTACGAGGACTTGACGGAGCTAGCTACAACACCTACAGTACGGATCGTCAGCTTCTGCTGTAAGTCGGGTTGGATCAAGTACCTCTATGTAGCTAAAGGAGCAGCACAACTCACCTAAGTATAACTCCCTTCAATAAAGCAGCCTACTTTTCAGGTATAATAAAGGGTATCGCTATGGGCCCACGTAGGCCTATGCGAGTTTGACGACTCACTTATACGTCAACAGCCCATCAAACCTATGAAATGACTAGTATCCCCTGCTCATCCTAGTCCTCCTAGAAGTACTCAGGAGCTTGATAAGATTGTTGATAAGCTAACATCCGCTTTCAACGAATCACTGTCATCCTCTTGTCCATTAAGGACACCTAGAGGGAAACAAAAACCTCCATGGTGGTCTCAAAATCTAGGAATGTAGTGTAGGAAACATTTCAATAAAGGTACATGCTGGAACGAATCCTCTGACTGGATCTCCTACAAATAGGCCCTATCAATATACAAAAAGGATCTGAGGAAATCCAAGCGCAAATCCTGGAGACTCTTCTTCCCAAGATTATTTGCGTTTTAATTTAGTTATTTTTTATCGTTAGCTCTTTAGAGATACAATTTAATCCATCTGCTCTGTATGTTTGTTGCCTCCAAGTTTTTTCTTTTTGGCACAATAAGCATGTTATATACTAACGGTAGTCCGGCACTGAGTGCAAGATCCCACGCCTCAGTCGAGCTAGGTCGAGCGTGTGCAAGCATGCCTACTAGCACTGCGCTGCAAAATTTCTTATGCTTACTGAATGGTATGGTCAACTTCCGTTACAATTTAAGAATCAATCACTTCCAATCATTGTATCAAAGCTATAAAACAATTTTCTATTATGTAATACAGGTGTGCATTTTCTGTGTCCCATCAACACACATGATGACAGCTGGAATTTTACATCTATCATAGAAATATCCCTTTGCTTCTTCTTTAATCATGTTTAAATGTATCCATTTGGAGCACAGTTGTTGTTTTTGGACATCTCGAACTTGTTTTAGCATTTCCGAATATGTTGATTGTGCTATGCAAACATTATAGTCCTTTCCAGCCACATGCTGGTAGCTCTCTTCTGCAAAAATCGTAAACAGGCTGCCAATTTAACTTTTGATGAGATTGAAAAGGAATTTGTGTTGGGGTTAAGCTCTATCTAACGGACATCCAGAACATGTAAAAATGCCGCTTTGTTAAGCCAAACATTTTTAACAAACCTGAAATATATTAGCACACAAATCTGTCTTTAGTTTGATATTCAGCTGAGTCGATAAGAGATGGTCGGCAACAAAGCGGATCCGATGGAATGTAAGATACAGCCATAAAGTGAAAGTGAAATTAGCAAGTGAAGGAGAATTGAATTCCGCCGGGATCTACGACGGGTTGGAATTGCGTTGCCAAATTTTCGCGGCTAATATAGTTCTGCAGGAAGGCCTTCTTTTCCGGAATCCTACATCAGCTTAAGTTTAAATATATCTATCGGGTGGATGGTAATTTCGATATCGTCACCAATATTGAATGGTTTGTAAGTGGTTCTTCAATCTTCGCAGTGTCGTCAGAGTTTTTCTAGCTTATCTCGACAGGATTGCGTCCAGGACTTTGTCACTGGCGTTGACTTTTACACTCTGGTAAAATAAAGCGAGATACTTTTCTCTTTTATCTTCCTACTTTCTGATAATTAGGTGTCCTTTCTTCTTCTTTGGTTGTAAAACCCAATAGATGATTGCTTAGGCCAAAAACATTTTAATTAGAATAATCACATAAGCCTGAGTATTTTTTTTAAACTTTCTCTTACAAAGAGAAAGATATTATTTTGCTGTCAGCGTTATCACTTTATTTGCTATACTTAAAACAATAATCGTCAAATCACAGACGATTATTACACGATTGCTCATGAGGTCTCGATTACCGTCTGAATGATAATCGTTTTCAAAGTTACGGAATTACCCCCCAGTTCTTTTGGTCACAATTCTAAGCCATTTTTTTTTTACTTTTAGCCATTTTTTAACGGTACTTCCCATATAAAAATTACACATAATGTAAATTTTCTTGAAAACTAGTCTTACGACTTTCATTTAGCTTGTTTGTTTTATACTTGGCGAGTATAAAATAATTGTTTTTAGACAAAGAGTGATAACTTCAGTTAGGCGAACTGACACTCTGGTTCTACAAGAAATCTACTTTTAAAATAAAAATGCCGAATTAAAGCACATTATAAATATATTTCCTTGATGATGTTAACTCTTTGAAAGATGATACAAAAGTGTCTACAAATTGCAACTTAGCGTTCCCCGAAATCTCGTTTCACTCACAGTTGCAATGAAACAGCTGATTGCCGTTTTTTTCTCATTTTCGATGACAATGTTCATATTTACAGCTGATTGTTGTCTTTGGCCATTGACCTTATAAATTTGTATTAACTTTAACATGTGTGTGTGTACATACAAATTTTCACCAACACATAAATATCAAACTTGGTTTTTTTTGTAACATAACATATTACATTTACATCATTTACCTAACAATAACAATGCCCACTATGTGGGTCCTAGTTAGAGTGAGACTCCATTGCATTCGGCCATCATTAAATTTATTAATGTGGCCACTGCACGTGAGAGGAGAGAGACTACATTGATTGCAGTTAAGCGTTAACACATTTGACAGTTGTCGAATAATTTTGTCGTCGGTGGTTGGTGCGCGCAACATTATAGGATTAAATATCCTGAATAGTAATCCTGAATGTAATAGTTCCAACAAAACTGCATAGTTCGGTAAAATGCAAATGCAAATTTTGGATTTAGTCCATATAAGGAGAACTGTCAATTTCTCCCAAACTATTTGGTCAACTTGAATAATATTTAATATGTCAAAATCATTTATAACGAGCTTCAAGGGACATACGAATTTGGTCGTTATAAGCAAAATGTAGCTGTAACCGATATTAAGGATGTAAATTAATCTTTTTTCAGGTGTTTTTCATAATTCTTATTAAAAAGGTTTTCATCTATATAGCTTGTCTGAAGTTGGGGCCAAACAACCTGCAACCAATTGTCTACTGCACCTTTAGGAACACTTTTGGCCTCTCCCACTATTTTGCCACTAACAATTCTATGACGTTGACGAAAACGCTGTTTCCATCCTGACGGACACGCGAACGGCGATGTCGTTGCAAAATTGATCCACTGCTGTGTGTGAAATGGAACTTCTCTTTAACCTCAACTTTTTTACTGTCAGTTTTGCTTCCTTAATTTTTTTTATAATTTTTTTCATTTTCCTTTTCCTTTAAATTTATGAATATAGTGGAGTGTGAAACGAAATATTATTTTGGCATGGTCTCTATTTTGCTCTTCAGCTTCCAATCTAAAAAAGATTTTTCGTTTCTGACTCATTTTTCAACACAGATTTTTGCGAATGCCAAACAATTAAAATTAAAATTCTACGACCACTCGTCACACAGAAAAATTAGCAATAAGTAATTTTTCCTCCACTATTTAACAAACCAAATCCGCTGTGCGGATCGTTGAATACCCTATCCCATCCCATCTGTAAAACTAATATCCCCAAAATATGGACTTGGCTTAAAACACGATGGGGATTAAATATAAAAAATGACAAAACACAACAAATTTTTCTCCTGCATATGTTATGGGGTAGTGTATAAAAATGGTTTTTATATAAAACGCCCCCTAAAAGTGGGCGTCGGTTGAAATGGTCTATAGACGAAATGTTCATATTAATACTACTAATCATTCTGCATCAAAATTTTTTCGAAAATTTTAAAATTTGACGAAAAACGTTTTTTATTAATAACGCCCCCAAAAACTTTATACAGACTAAATATAGGTATTGCGATTTTCTAAATATGTTGTTCAAACACTTTTTCAAAGTTCATTACGGTTTGGCCAAAAACTACGTTTTTCTTAAGAGGGGCGTTGGCAGTGGGCAGATTTCAAATTTGTTTGTTCTGCTGGGAGCAACAAAGAGCACGTGTACCAAATTTCATCATTCTAGCTCAAAATTTAAGCCCAAAAACTGGTGACGGACGGACGGACAGACATGGCTAAATCGACTTAGCTAGCGATTCTGAGTCGATCCATATACTTTGAGGTATATGTAGCTAAATTTTTTTTTTATGTTACAAACTATGTATCAAATCTAATATACCACCAAAACTAATAAACCCCTATGGTGTAGAGTTTAAAAAAATTAATCAAGCAATAAATAAGTGAATAGCTTCTTCTGAATGGCTGGTGACGGTGACCAGATTCTCTGCAGTTCAGCTGGAAGTCTATTCCAGAGCCGGATTGCAGTTACAAAAAAGGATCGCTCTGCAACAGTGACTGTTAATGCAGTTTTAGTAAAAGTCGAAATTCGCAATATTTGCTGTAGCAAATTCCCAAAAGATTAGCTTTCAAATATATATTTTGGTTTATCATATATGAATCGTATAAAGTTATTGAAAGCTACATTTTTTTTCGTGTGTACTCATGATCAAGGCAAGGATATAAGACTTTTTACTAGTCGCATTTTCAATTATGGTTACAGTAACAGAGAGGAATACCTCAAACTACGATATCCAAAATATATTTTTCTTATTGTTTCGGAAATAGCATCTCAACCACTCACAGTTGAGTTCATAGTACATCCTAAGTACTTACCCCATTAACATATTGGATTATGTTCCCATTTAGAAAAAGTGACATCACTTCTAGAGCACACCTTAGCTTCAATTTTATAAGGACTTAGTTTATTTAAAATGCACCAATTCCATATTTTATTGAAATCAGTATTTACTCTAACAAGTTTAGTAAATCATCCATTAAGCCAATACATCGTATCAAAGATTTTAATACGTCATCAGCATACACCATCACTTTGCAGTTTTTTTTATTATTTCAGGTAGATCATTTATAAATAGCGAAAACAATAGAGGCCCTAGTACGGAACCCTGTGGCACACCCGAATTGACGATAAATGGTCCAGTAGCTGCACTATCAGTTTTGATTGTCTGTGTCCGGTTTTTTAAGTAATAGAGAAGTAGTAAAAAAAAATCAAAACTATTTTTTAACTTTGCAAGTATGATAAAGTGGTCAATGCAATCAAACGCTTTCGAGAAGTCTAAGAGCACCATAAGACCAATATTATCAGAATCAATTGACTGGCGTAAATCTGAAGTGACGTTTATAACAGCGAACTCACAGCTATGTTTACTCCTAAAACCAGATTGCCACATGGTGAGCAAGTTGTTTGAATTTGGCTACGCATGATTTTTTTTTAAAAACATTTGACAAAAGGGGTTATATACTTATTGGCCTTAAATCAGATGGTATCATTGGATTTGCTTTTTAGGTATAGGTTAAATATTAGCAGATTTCCACTGTTCACTTTACGAACTGCTAAAGATACACGCATTTATGATATGCATCGGCAAACAATTTTTAACAAATTTTGGGAAAATACCATCGGAACCAGTAGCACTTGATGATTTATAGTCTAAGAGGCCGGTGCAATTTTTTGGTGTGAGTTATAACCAAAAGATTTGCCCATAAATATAAACCTATGAAAAATTTAAACCTAAATATGACCGTCTGGCAGCATTTTATTGGTGCTGAGGTTAATAATTTTATGTTAAAATTTAGTTTTTTTTCCAAAATCTGGATCGTTGATTATTATTATTATTATTATATTTATTAGAACCTTTTATTATAGCCATATATACTAATTCTACATTACAATTACATTTACATTTTTACAATCTTGTGTTTACAATTAATTCTTCTAAGATTTGAATGTTCCGTTAATAATTGTCTTTTATATTTAATATTTCCTAGTCGTTGTTTCGGTTGGCATAAGCCTCCCCCATTGTTGTCCATAGATTCCTGTTCTTTGCGTCGTTGTACCAGTTGCTATTGAATTTAAGTAGGTCATCATTCCATCTTTTCTTTGGTCGTCCTACTGGTCTATTATCATCCGGTATCCATTTTGTTGTTATTTTCGTCAATCTTTGGTCCTTTATTCTTGATATGTGTCCTGCCCAGCTCCATTTAAATTGTTTTATTTTTGTGATTACGTCTCCTTATTTCATCATTTCTGACTCGTTCTGTTTGTCTAATATTTAATAAGTGTCTTTCAATTTTCGTCTGGCAAATTCGAATCTTCTCGGCTATGTTTGTTGTTATTGCTAATGTCTGTAGTCCATATGTCATAACAGGTAGGATCGTCGAGTCGAATATATATCTTCTCGTGTCTGCTCCTATATTACAATCCAGTATTTGTTTAGTACTCCAGTGTTGTTTCCAGCTATTTGTGATTCGTCTGTTGATCTCTTTTTCCTCCTGATTTGAAAATGATTTTATTTGTCCTAGATATAAGTAGTCTTCAACATATTCAATGGCATTATTAGATAGTATTATGGGATATTTTATATGATTAGTCATAGCTTTAGTTTTTGTCATTTATACTTAGTCCATGAATTTTACATGTTGCTGAAAGTTGGTTAAGCATTGTCTGGATGTTGTCAGATTTATTTGATATAAGAACGATATCGTCAGCGAATCTTAAATTGTTCAAACGTTTTCCATGTATTTTTACTCCATACTTATTGGTCCAATTCATTTGCATAAATATATCTTCTAATACAGCTGCGAATAGTGGAGGCGATATTGGATCTCCTTGTCTAACTCCTCTGTTAATTTTGAATTCTCGTCCCGTTTTGTCAGTTTTAATTCTTGCTGTATTGTTGGAATAAATATTTTTAAATGTTGTTATGAAGATGGGGTCAATGTTCTGGTTCTCCAGCGCCGTCCAAATACTTTTGTGTTCTACCATGTCAAAAGCCTTACTGAAGTCAATAAATAGAAAATAGAGAGGTTTCTTGTATTCGTTGAATTTTTCGATCAATTGGTTGATAGTCTGTTAATGGTCAGTAGTTGAATATTCTTCTCGAAAGCCAGCCCTTGGTTGTTTATCATTTAATTTATGTTTCATTTTCATATATATTGTCTTCGAGAAGAGTTTATATAAAGTCGAGATTATGCTTATCGGTCTGTAGTTATTTACATCATCTTTTTTTCCTTTTTTGTGGATTAGGATGATTGTACTTTGCTTCCACTGTGATGGTATTTTCTGTTTTGAAATAATGGAGTTGAATAACTTTGTCAGAATAGGTGTAAGGGCTTTTTGTCCGTATTTTATCATCTCTGCATCTATGCCGTCGTTGCCAGTGCTTTTATCTGTTTTTAAATTGTCTATAGAGGAGTTAATTTCAGTTTGATCAAAATAGTTTGAGTTTGTTTGTTGCTCTCTGTAATTTGTTGGTCTGAAATGTGTTCTGTCGATTTGAATAAAGACTCGAAGAAGATCGTTGCTGCTTCGTTAATGTCTTTTCTATTTGTAGTATCTTTGTTATTATTTTTGATTGATGTTATCCATTCCTTATCATTGTTTAGATAATTTTTTGTCTTTTTAATTGATTTTGTGTTGGTAAATATGTCTTTACTAGTTCTTTCGTTGTAATCTTGTATATCCTTTTCTGTGCTTGTTTTTATAGTATTTCTTAGATGTTTGAGTTCGCACTTCTCCTCGTTGTTAAGGTTCATTTTGTTTCTCAAGTTTTCCCTTTCCTTTATTAGATTTTTGGTGTTTTCTGAAATTTTGTCAATTTTTGTGGCTTTTGTTTTCATTAGAATTGTTTTAGCTGTCGTTTTTATTATTACTTCAAGTTTGTTATAAATAGTCTGAATTTCGGTGTCTATATTTTGTACATTTATTTCACATTGGATTTTTCTATTTAATGATTTGTTATATCTTGCTATGATATTAGCTGGAGTCATTCTTGGAATATATAGTTTTCTTTGGTTCCGCTCTAATGTCTTGTGATTTATTGTTATTTTTTCTCTCAGCATTCGGTGATCACTGTCAAATTTTAGTTGTTTTATTATGGATACATCACTTAGGGTTTTCTGTTTATTTGTCAATATAAAGTCTATTTCGTTTCTTGTATTCCCGTCTGGTGATATCCATGTCCATTTGTTTGCGTCCTTTTTTTCAAAGAACGTATTTCCGACTGTTAAGTTCATTTCATGTATCCATTCTGTTAGTTTTTGACCTCGTCGGTTTCTTTGTCCATATCCAAATGGTCCTATAAGTTGTTCGTCATCATTTCGCCGACCAATTTTTGCGTTAAAGTCACCAATCAGGTACATTATTTCAGTCTTCGTTTCTTTGTATGCATTTTCCAATTGGTCATAGAATATATTTATTTCTTCGTCTGGTGCTCTATTTGTCGGTGAATATACTTGTATGATCGTTAGTTTTATTTTTTTGAATTTTGATTGTGAGTGTACAAATTCTCTCACTAAAAAATCGTATGTCAATTATTTTACTCTTAAGGTATTTTTTGATTAGGAAACCTACTCCATATAGTCCTTTGGTTTGTCCTATATAGCAGAATATATCATCATTGCTTTCAATTATGTTTTGTCCGTAAATTTTTGTTTCTGAAAGTCCGATAATGTCCCATTTAATGTTCGTAAGTGCTTATCTTAATTCAAGTTGTTTAGCTTCGGATGACAGCGTTCTTACATTAAAATCGTTGATATAACCATTTAAATTTAGTATCAAATTAAAGAACCGAACGCTTGGAGTACAAATATGTAGGTCAAAGACGATTAGGCCCCTTTGCATTTGTTGTGGCGTGGTGGATATCCGCATTCTTACATTGGCTGCAACCAAGTAGTGGTCCGAGTTAGTTAGCCCCTCGGAATTTTCTGACATCTAGAAACTGGATATGTGCCTTTTCTCTATCGCAATTTGTTAGTCTGGAGACCGCCATGTCCCTTTATGGATATCGAGGTGATACGTGTAGTAGTACGTGGTGACCTGTAGGCTGTGCTTTCCGACAATACTGCTAAAAATGTTGTATCTTACTAAATTCGCTGAAAACCTCCTAGCACAATTTTAAAATCGTACTTTGGTAGTCGCTCATAAGTTTGTCCAGAAGCTGGTAGAAACAGTCCTTACTTACTTAAGTGGCGCTACAGTCCGGGATGAACCTGGAACTCAACCAACATGACTCTCCAAATAGCCCGGTCCTTAGCTAACTTAGCTAACCAGTTGCGCACACCAAGTTGGTTGAGGTCTTCCTCTACTGAGTCCGACGTCTGGCAGGGAATCGAAGACTTTGCAAGACGGAGTATTGGTGTACATTCGTTCTACATGTCCTAGCCATCTTAAACGTCTAATGCGGAGTTTTTTTTACCAGGGGTATATCGCTGTACAGCTCGTATAGTTCGTGGTTGAATCGGTACATTTTTTTAAAATTAAACATTTCATCCTTAGAGCATGTTAACCCACGCACACTTTTTAGGGGCGTTTTCCTACAAAAACCATTTGCATACTCTACCCCATAGCGTATGCAATAAAAAAACATCGTTTTATTCATCACCATCCCAAAAAGTGGGTGTGGTAGTGGGCGGATTTTGAAATGTTTTACACTTGTTCTGTAGGCACTGTCAAGGATCCTATATACCAAATTTCATTATCCTAGCTTAAAATGTAAGGCCTAAAAATCAGTGACATACAGACAGACATGGCTAATTCAACTCGGCTAGCGGTTCTGAGCCGATCCATATACTTTAATGTTTATCTAGATAAATTATTTCTCTATTTTACAAACTATGTATCAAAACTCGTGCTGTTTACTGTGTGGACGTAACATATCACGTCTTCACTTCATCAAGCTTCAGCAGACGTTTTTATATGCAGCCTGAAAGTCCATCTAAACATGGTCATATACTCACCAACCTATACTCGAAAATGATAGGTATTTTTTGATATTCTTACGTTTTTACTTTCGCTTACCCGGAACCTACGCGTTTAGCAGAACAAACCATTTTTAACCAAACTATCTATTACAATTTAATACTAGAACAATAATGGGAAATTTATATATTTTGTTGTTAGTAAAACTGGGGATCTGTTGTAATGATCATACACTCTTAAATATTTCCTTTTTTCTCAATATGGTATTGTTTGTGCAAAAGGTTATGTATTTAAACGAAACACACTCAATAAACATTTGGATAGGAATGAAATTTCCTTCCAATGATATCAACGTATGCCTAGATTATTATAACAAAGAAGTTTCTTATTAAATATTAAGATCAATATTTATGTACATATACACATTTAGCTTTGAGTAAACACAAGAGAATACATGTTTAATGGATTTGTTCAGTACATGATAGATTGATTTAATATAAATAGTCAGTGCACCAAAAGCTCATCGACTTTTTAAAACACATTTTGTTAAAATTATAAACAAAATGAAATAAAAATAAAACATTGAATGAAATTGGGAAAACGATATTTTTATTATTTGGTCCTCGTTACTTGATTACTGATTAGAACTTAATTGAATAGTATATAGTTTTTTTTTTTTTGGTTAATTGCAACAAAACGTCATCAAAACAAATTTATCGGATTTACATTGATAAAATTCGAACCGAGTAGTAAATCTAATGACTTTTAAATATTTATTTCCAGGAAGACTTTCGATTACAATTCTAAGAATGTTTGTAAATATTTGTAATTTTCTGACGAATATAAACGTTTCCATTGAAATATTCATATTTTTACTGTGAATTTTTGAATACCATATTATATGTGATACATTGCTAAATTATTATATATTGCTAAATTTCAGAGATATAAGTTTGTACTTTATTTTACAAAAAAAAAAGAAACAAAGATTAATATATTATAGTCTTGTTTAATTTGAATTTTAATTTAATGTATTAAGGTTTTATTTGATATGATTACCAGTTACTAATATATTTGGTATTGAAATTGCATTCAATATATATATATATATATATTTTGTAAGAACTACTTATAAAAATCTACGATTTTAATTTGCCCTATAAAATCTAACCATTTAGAACTGGTCCATAATACATAGAAACGGTCACTCTTTTGTAAAATTATGAACAATTTATTTGTTTATGACTTGATAAGTTTATACGTTTTTTTGTTTTACGTGTATATAATATAATTGAAACTTGTTTTCTAAATCACAATTTAACAATATTGCATTAAAAGCTTCAAACAATTCATAGATGTACATTATATATAGGTATAAATAAAATGTGCATGCCCATATTTTGAAATATGTAACTTGTCAACTATATATTTGCATAAATATAAGTCAAACATATACTTGTGTAGTTATATAATACATCAATGTATATAAGGTATGAATCTTCTTCATAGATATAATGCGTAGATACTTATAGGATTTTTTTGTTAAAATATTGCTTTCAAATTATTATTTTCTGTTAATTGATTCAATTTATTGACATACAGAACATTATTGTCACCCGAGTTATAGATAAGTAGAGAGATTATACAGAATAACACTATTTACATTTTCAAACAAGTATAGAATATTTTTTTTATTGTTAAATGAAATTTATACGATTACCAGATATTTCCACAATGTGATTACAACATAGATAGAATTAGGAATATATTTTGTGTATTACTATTCTTGTTTCTAATTTAAATTCTAATTTTTTTTTTTAAAAAAAAAAGCTTGTTGAAATAAATTGAAACATATTATAAGAAGTTTAAAAAAAACCTGATCGCATACATTATGATATTGAGCCTCTAT
This sequence comes from Rhingia campestris, assembly GCA_932526625.1. Taxonomy (NCBI): domain Eukaryota; kingdom Metazoa; phylum Arthropoda; class Insecta; order Diptera; family Syrphidae; genus Rhingia; species Rhingia campestris. The sequence goes on from OW052183.1 coordinate 57,316,656, forward strand.
AAAAAAAAAACAATTAAATGACTTGTTGACACATATATGTACAAATTGTAACAACAGCAAATGTATTACATGACAATTGAGTAAACTGATCTAGCAAGAGGGTTAATGTTAAAATATATATATAGTATATTAGTAATTTTTAAATGCGTGATTTCCGTACCTTTTTTTTACTCTAGGCGATTTAACCAGTGGTATATATATAGAGAAATTGTTTAACAAGTAAGCTTAAACTAATGTACATATTTAATCAATTTTTGTTGTTGGATCTCATATCGCCAAATACAACGTGCACAACAATTTCTATTGATATTTATATCTAGCATTAAGTAGCAAAATTACCGTCTAATTATTAGAATTTGTATTGTATCTCAACTGAAATGTAACGCTACTCATTCCAAATGATTACATACATGGCTACGTATCTATTGAACTGGAAAATTCCTTATTTAAACTTTGCACCAATATTCGAATGTACTAAAAGTAAAAGGTTTGTACTAAATTACTCGATGAGCAATCACATACGAAAACAATGATCACTTTCGTTGTAGGCCATAGATATAGCTATTATTGAGGACTATTCTTTTGAATTTTATTTGGCTTTTTAAAACGTTTTAAGTAACTGAATAGGTGCAATATTGGTGTTAAAATGAAGTTTTTACATTTTTTAATACGAATTTATTTAACAGAATTTCGCAGAAAATTGCATTTTGTTTTTCATTAAAGTAATTTCATTTTACTGATAAGTTATTTGGCATGTGATTCAATTCCATTGTTTATTCAATAAATATGTAGCTATAACAACTACAACTTAAGCTTTGGTCTAACCGTATGCATGTCAGCAGTTGTATTTTGTAAATGTTAACAGTTGTGCTGATGTTATCATTTTAGTTTAAGACCTAAAAACTGATAATTTACGTAAAACAGACACGAACGACTCAGTTTTCGATTTCGATATTACCTATATACTTAACGATAACTTTATATTTATTATTTCTCTATGTTACATGCTATGTATTTAAACATGGGACTGGATAACGGATACAGTTTTTTACCAAACAAAACATTACTTTTGACAATGCAATTTGGGGGATTTTCTAAGCCAACGCGTCGGATATATCAAAGGGTTGCTGTCGTAAGTGAAATAGAAACGTTTTATATGTAGTTATTCCTAATTGTAACTAGCAGGGAACATATTTTGGTACATATCTCTCGGTCATATGCATAGCATGCTGCTAATAGAACCGCATGCATGCCAATATCTTTTTTTAAAATTCTGTTTTTTTTTTATAATATCTATTCGTATATATTATAAATTAATATACTTCTGCTAAGAGTGAAACTGTGAAATTAGTCGGGGTCAAACGTGAATACGCATTGTATAAGCCTTAATGCTTACAATTTTTAAAACCCGTGATTCAGATACGTATTGTAGTCAGGCCTTTAGTCTCTTTTTTTCTGTAAAAATGTATATTTGTAAGTTGATCTTTCACTTTTCTGGTTTGCTTTTATACCGGATTATCAGTCTGCACTTTGCGCGTACGCAATGATTTATAAACACTTTCTGGTATTTTTGACTAACGCGGGTATTGGAAGGTAAGGATACAAAACATATGAGAAGGATACAATCCGCTGTGCGGTTCGTTTAATACCCTATCCTATCCCATCCTTAAAACGAATATCCCCAAAATGTGGGCTTTTTGGCGATGAAATATAGAAAATGACGTTGTCATAAAATATTGTTAGGACAGTTTATTAAAATCTTTTGTCGTTCGACAAAAAACAACGTTTTTCTATCGCAAATGTCTTGGGGAAGGGTATACAAATGTTTATTGAAGAAAAAGTGGGCGTGGGTTAAAATGATCTAAAGACGATTTGTTCCTTTTATCATAACCAATGATCCTGCATCGAAGGTTTTTTCGATTATTTCAAAAATGTACCGAAAAAACGTTTTCTTTAATGAAAACGCCCCCTAAAAATAGGCGTGTTAAAAAAACTTTATATAGACAAAATGTGAATTTTTCAAAAATTTTTACAGTTCGGCTAAAACCTACGTTTTTTTCAAAAGGGGCTTGGCAGTGGGAGGTGTTAGTGCAAGAAGGGGTAGATCTGCCGAAAAATACAGATTTAAGAAATTGATCTGCAATAAATCAACTGATCTGCCACAATCAATTTTTTTGCCGAATGGAACACAAAATCAAAATTGGCCTTTTGACTTTTTTTGTTTTTTACCAAAGAAACCAACTGCGAGTGTTATAAGTCGATGATCACCAACTTGTATTAGCCTGAATTGGATAATATGGACACCACACGCATAAATAAATTAAAGGTTGGAACTTGTGCCGTCATGGTAATTTCCGTACCACATAAGAAAACTAAATAGATATATGATACTATCCAAAGCACTGTGTGAACGGCTGAAGATCCTGCGGTGTGCAAAATCTTAACCTGATATCGCAGAAAATAACGCCATTATACAAAAAACGCCAACAACGCGCTTCAATGCTAACTGACACCGAACTCCACGGCTTTCTGGTAAAAAGCCCTTTAGTCAGTAACGCTTTGGTACAAAATATAGACTTTATAGACTTCAACCAAAGAATTGGAATTGGTCTTAGCTTTCCGTTATAAGAGAAAATGCTTCCTACAATTAATTTTAGGGCTGTTTTGTTCAAAATATTCAAGGTTATCATAGAAAGTTATAGTAAAGCTACGGTATTTATGCCGGCTGCGAAAAAAACTGAGAACATTTTCACGGAAAACTAAAAATAGAGAGACATTGCAAATTATATTTATATATATACCGGAATTTCAGGGAAACTGGTGTCGATGTGAATCATGAAAATTTTGCTAAGAACTATAAGGGCCGAAACTAATTGTTTGGGATTCTTACAAACACTTAAAGAAAATCTCTGACGTACAGACGGAGTCAATCCATTTGTTTAAAGCTATGTATCAAAACGAATATACCTACCCTCTGTAATAGGTTATTAAAAGAGAAATAATTCTGTCTTGTTTGATCAATCATTTCCTTTGAAATCACATTTGAGTAAATTGGACGATATAAACAAATCTGAATATTAGAATTCGTCGATTGTTTGCTGTTAAGCACTAATGTGTCAATACGCCAATTTGGTGTTCATATCCGAATTTTCCAACAAGCAATCAAAAAATAAAAGTTAAAAATGTGAATTTGGTATTCAATTTTTTGTTGGTTTCGAAAACAGAGGCAGACTTTAGAGTTGTATTGTACAATAACACATTGGTATAAATATTTGAATGTGAAATGTCTACCTTTTTCAGTTCTGACAATTCTTTTTTCATCTCATGTCTGGTCGGTCTGATTTGATTCTAGTCCAATTATTAGTCCGTCAATACCAGTTTAGTTTGTCACTTCGCATCACTATTTTCTTTAACGTTTTATCTGGTTAACTCATTTTACGGCAGATCAAATTTGCTTGTAAACAAGTTCCTTTCGCCAATTGTATTAATAATTAATGAATAATTCCGGGCTATTTCTATTCTTTTAAATAGCGAAATAATCAAAATAATCAACATATGATCGGTAACAACAAATGCTTATACCTAACATCGTATGTATGTATATCAGATCAGTATTAAAAGTTAGCTTACCAACAGGCTTAGCATTTTTAGCATTTGTTTTTACATTAACTGGCTCCCTGAAAATTAATTTCTGCCATTAGTTGTAACAAAAAATGAATACCTTTATATCAATTTTTGCACGAAAAATCTTATAAAAATGCAAATTCATTAAAGTGTTATTGCGGCTTAAAAAGTGCAACTATCTCCAAGTTTGAAACATTACAACACAAGGGCAATTTATTCTGCAACAATTCAAAATATCGTGTTATTTCTAGGGCGCAATATCGTACTATTAACAAACATTTTTCTATTATTTCGTCCTTCCAATTGTTTTTACAATATATATGAACTGCTTTAAAAATTAGTTTTATACACTAAAAAAAAGCTCAACATACACGTATTCCGTAACAAAAAGCTATTTGAGAAAATAAACATCAAATCTATAAAATAGTCAAACATTAAATTTCAAATATATTTGTACAAACTCATATCTCTAATATAAAAACAATGACACATATTTAATATTCATCTTAAAACAAACTTAAGATCGCATTCAGTACAAACTCTAATAAAGTGACACAAACAAAAAAAATATTAGCAGCGCTTCGATGTGCAATGCGTTAGAATCTGTTTCTGAAAAAACGGCCAAAATAAATGTAGAAGTAAATTAAGGTAGGTGGAAATTACTAAAGTTGTTAAGATAATAAATATAATTTAATAATATATTCAGATGATACAGGCGTTAATGAACTCTGTAATTTTACAAACAATACGATAATGTAGGTCACTAGTTTTTTTTTTTTTTTAAATATTTTCTGTTGTGCGGAAATAATGAAAATTAAGAAGTACACAAAAAATAACCAATAAAAAATAATATTTATATTAGTCAGATATTACAATATACTGGATGAATGAAATTAAGCTATTTTGAAAATTGCCCAAAACTCAATCTATGAATTTGACATTGACTTAAATTTAGCCATGCGGTTGGGTAAATACATGATACATATAAATAGGAATTTACGATCCGTACTTGACTTAAAAACTAGTCTTTCTATTATTTTTAAGTTGATTCCGAGTGGTAAATTTTGTATACCTAGGTGATTAATAGGTAACAACCACTGAAGTACTGTACCCACGCTAAATCAAAATTAGTTAAAGTTTAATAAAAAATAAGTAGGGGCATAACAACCTATTTAATTCAACCTATTCAAAAATTGCTTTAGTCTTTCTAGTCTTTTTAAGTTAATTCCGAGTGGAAAATTGTGTATACCTAGAGGATTCCTAGGTAACAACCACTGAAGTACTGTACCCACGCTAAATCAAAATAAGTTAAAGTTTAATAAAAAATAAGTAGGAGCATAGCAACCTATTTAATTCAACCTATTCAAAAATTGCTTTATACGTATATATATTTAATTGTTACAAACACCATCACGTAACAAAAACATATGAGAAGGCTACAATCCACTGTGCGGATCGTTGAATACCCTATCCCATCCTATCTGTAAAACTAAAATCCGCAAAAAGTGGACTTGGCTAAAAACACGATGTGAAATAAAGAAAATGACATGGTGACAACAAATTCTTCAGACTGCTTATAAAAAACTTTTACGGTTCTACAAAAGACAAGGTTTTCTCCTGCATATGTTATGGGGTAGTGTATAAAAATCGTTTTTATATAAAAACGCCCCCAAAAAATGGGCGTGGGTTAAAATACTCTATTGACGAAATGTTCATATTTAAATTACTAATGATTCTGCATCAAAAGTTTTTTCGAAAATTTGACCGAAAAACGTTTTTTATTAAAAATGCCCCCAAAAAGTGGGCGTGGCAAAAAACTTAAAATGAACGAAATACAGATAATCAAATTCTCTAAATATGTTGTTCAGAAAGTTTCTCAAAATTCCTTATGGTTTATCCAAAAATTACGTTTTTCTAAAAAGGGGCGTGGCAGTGGGCGGATTTCAAAAATGTTTACACTTGTTCTGCTGGGAGCAACAAAGAGCACGTGTACCAAATTTCATCCTTCTAGCTCAAAATTTAAGGCCCAAAAACTGGTGACGTACGGACGGACGGACAGACATGTCTTAATCGACTCAGCTATCGATTCTGAGTCGATCCATATACTTTGAGGTATATGTAGCTAAATTATTTCTCTATGTTACAAACTATGTATCAAAACTAATATACCCCCCTATGGGATAGGGTATAAACATGTCCGAAATAAATGTTCGGGTTCGAGTTATTGCACAGAAATTTCTTCGAACAGTGATACAACATATTTTTTGGAATTGTAGATTAATTTTAGCTTTAATAAAATGCATAATTTTCCACTCAGGGGGTTAATAGATTAGGCGTGTTTTGTTGGGTATTATGCAAAGTAAAGTAAACGCTTCTGAACAAAACGTTCCAAAGCCAATGGGCTTTGAGTTTAGTTGGTATACAACTGGTTTTGAGGGCGTGTGGACTGAGTTATGTGGAGAAAAATAGTTGAAATTATTCAACTTAGTTTGTGCGGTTTAACAATGTTGCCAATACAAACACAATTTGCACCATTTTAGGTCTAAAAAATTGCATGTCATTCGGCCGTCATGGTAGAAAAAAAAAACAAATTAATGAATGTTTTTTATTTGAATATTTAGGATTTAATCAATTAAGAAATTTGTTTTAAAACTGTTTTGTTTATAGATTTTAACTTAAAAACTGTTAACCAAAATTAACGAAATAATAATAAACTTGATTTCTCTTGTCTACATTCGTGGTAACTTCAAACAAAGTTATCATTTCTGGAGAGTATCGTTCTATTGGCTGCATTCTATAAAATCTTACTAAAACGCTAATAGGAAAAAAGTTTTCTTAGTAAATGTTTTAGAAATAGCCAAAGATGAAATTTCCGTTGAGTTTAGACTAAAGACTTTTAAATGTTTCCTTATAAATCAATTCTAAGTAAAAACATATGAGAATGCTACAATCCACTGTGCGGGTCGTTGAATACCCTATCCCATCCCATCTGTAAAACTAATATCCCCAAAAAGTGGACATGGCTTAAAACACTATGGGGATTAAATATGGAAAATGACACTGTCACAACAAATTTTACGGTTCTTCAAAAGACAAGGTTTTTCTCCTTCATATGTTTTGGGGAAGTGTATAAAAATGGTTTTTATATAAAAACGCCCCCAAAAAATGGGCGTGGGTTAAAATGGTCTACAGACGAAATGTTCATTTTAATATAACCAATAATTCTGCATCAAATTTTTTTCAAATATTTTAAAATTTGACTGAAAAGGTTTTTTTTAATGCAAACGCCTTTAAAAAGTGGAATTGGAAAACAACTTTATATAGTCGAAATATAGATATTATGATTCTCTAAATATGTTGTTCAGACAATTTTTCAAAATTCTTTACGATTTGGCCAAAAACTTCGTTTTTCTAAAAAGGGGGTGTGTTAGTGGGCGGATTTCAAAAATGTTTACACTTGTTCTGCTGGGAGCAACAATGAGCACGTGTACCCAAAGTGGGCGTGGGCTTAATTGATCTATAGACGAAATATTTTTAACCGTTTGGCCAACCATACTTCTTTATACCCTATCCCATAGGGTATATTAGTTTTGATACATAGTTTGTAACATAGAGAAATAATTTAACTCAGAATCGCTAGCTGAGTCAATTAAGTCATGTCTGTCTGTCGGTCCGTACGTACATACGTCACCAGCTTTTGTGCCTTTAATTTTGAGCTAGAATGATGAAATTATATATATATATATATTTCTTCCATATAGTTTTTTGCCACGCCCACTTTTTGGGGGCGGTTTCAGTAAAAAAAAACTTTTTCGGTCAAATTTTAAGAGAAGCAGAATCATTGGTAATATGAATACGAACATTTCGTCTATAAATCATTTTAACCCACGCCCACTTTTTAGGGGCGTTTCCCTACAAAAACTACCCATTGTATATGCAGGAACCATAAAATATTTTGATAAACTGTCTGAACAATATATTGTGACATAACGTAAATTTCTATATTTCATCGCCATAAAGCCCACATTTTGTGGATATTAATTATAAGGTTTGGATGGGATAGGGTATTTAAACGATCCGTACAGCGGATTGTAGCCTTCTCATATGTTTATACCCTATTCCATAGGGGTATATTAGTTTTGAGATAAAGTTTGTAACATAGAGAAATAATTTAGCCAGATATACCACAATGTATATGGATCGACTCAGAATCGCTAGCTGAGTCGGTTTAGCCAAGTCTGTCTGTCCGTCCGTCAGTTAGTCTGCATGTCACCGATTTTTGGGCCTTAAATTTTGAGCTAGATTGATGAAATTTGGTATATGGACTCTCTGTCCGACACATCTGTACGCCCACTTTTTGGGGGAATTTATTATTAGGATATTTTTTGATTAGCTTTGGTCGTGTTTTTAAAACAGGATTATATATTATATATATATATAGCTGTAACAGCTAGGTTCCAGAAATCGAGTGAAATAAAAGTGAAAATACTTTTGTAAATTGAGTGAATTTGTTTTTGGTGTTCCACACTCCGACCGATTTCATAACTTCGAAAAGTTAGCTGATACTATCTGTCATATGGGACATTGCAAAATTATTTTTATTTTGATAAATTTGTTTGTTTACAAATTTTGCTTAATTTTTATTAAATAAATAATAAATTATAAAATATTGAGTGCCATTTATATTGCAGCGGTGTTGCAAGTTGAAGTACAATAGTACGCAGAGGAAAAATAAAAAGGTGTACGATAAGACCCCTTTCTAATCCTTTAGAAATTGCAGATGCTGCGTAACTGACACAAATAAATTTCAAATGAAAATTAAAAATTGTTATTTCATTTAGATTTATGTCATATTATCGAGTTAATAAACATGCTTTCCAAATTTTGCTGCAAACTTTTGCGCCACACCTAAAACAATCATAGATTTTTTGCGTGTTGCAGTTCGCCTCAGTTTTGCGTTTCCTTACCGAAAGAAGCTTTCTGAGATCAATTGGAAAAGATTCTGATGTTGCTTTGGGCCGTTGCACTGTATCAAAGAGTTCTCAAACATTCCATGTCGGATGAAGAAAAACGGAAATCAAAACAACATTTCATTGACCAATTTTTTATTCCTGGGGTCATCGACATCGAAGGCAGGAAAGAATACTTCTCAGTTAATGCACTGATTGTGAGTAGGATCCAAAAATAGTATCTTTTCAAAAACAAAGCATTCGCTGCAACTGGATCTCCTTTCATAAATCCTCTGACAAGATCTTTACGCCTCTCCATAAATTCAATAAATTTTGCCTCCTGGGAATTATTTTTGTGTTTACCTTTGGTAAAATACATTATCGTTTAGTAGATCTATTCAAAATATTAACAACATTACTACACTCAGATATTATTCACTTACATTTTCAATCACGTCGGCTCATCCCAACAATTTCACCGATACTAAAACGATCGAATTGAAATCACACACAAAACGATAAAACCGAATTGTGGAACATGGAAATTCATTTTTTTTAAACTTCGAAAAATGTGAAATAGAAATCGGTAAACGTGAAATGTGGAACCCAAAATTTCACTTTAGAACGATTTTAATTTTATTTCGAGTGAAAGTGAAACGTAGAACCTAGCTGTTAATAGTAAAGAAAGGTACAATTATTTTAATGATAAAAAATTTGATTTCTTCCACTTAGACCTCGAATGCTCAGTTTCTGTAAGTGAAATATCAATTTTGAATACACTATAGATCAAGGTTAAAAGTTAAAACCACCTATCGCTAATAAATTTTCCCGGGAAACTGTTCCCATTCAGCAATTTGGTTTACTTTGCTGACAAGGGAAAAATTCCCGTAAAAATTTATTCGCGATAGGCCTGAATATGTTGAGTTTTTAATATTAAACCCTTTCGAATCCGAATCAACCGATACCGCACAGAATATGGAATGTACAGAATTCAGTTGCGATGAGAGTTTACAAGAGCATGTTATAAGCACAATTTCATTAAAGTGACCCAAAACGCTTTTGGGGATTTGTCAATTCGAAAGGAAAAACGTATGGATATCCATCCAATTTCTCTTACAATAAAACAAAAACATTGAGCTCGCAATTTACATCAAACTTATTCGCAGAAAACTTCAGTAAATCATTTATTGATACCAAACCAGTCTTAGACGAACATTATTTTAGTTATCTCAATAACTCAAGTAAGCTTCAGTAACGTTACAGTTGACGATGATACACTACTTAAATATATCTCTTTATTAAATAATGACTATTCTGCGGGGCCCGATGGAATCCCACCAATAGTTGTAAGGCAATGCAAAGATGCTTTTTTGCCATACCTTAAGTATATGTTTGAAAGCTCCCTCGCCACAGGAGTATTCCCAACTCAATGGAAAATATCTCTAGTTATAGACATATCTCAAAACTATCTTGCATTCCAAAGTTATTCGAACATATTATTTGTGATAAGCTGGTCTTCCTTTGTCGAAACATTATCTGTGAAGAACAGCATGGCGTTGTAAAAAATTTCCACTGTCACAAACATCTTAACATTTATGCATCATTGCTCCAATAGTTTGGAAAATAAAAAAAAATCGATTGTATATTATATAATGACTTCTCCAAAGCATTTGACCAGTTATCACATAACGTCATAGTTTTTAAACTTAAGGCATATGGTTTACCTCCAGGATTCATAAATTGGGTTCAATCATATCTCTCATTTAGAACTTACCAAGTAAAGTTTAAAGACTCTTAAGTAAAACTTTTTTGTTGCCCAATCTGGAGTACCTCAAGGAAGTCATTTAGGACTAATTTTATTCATACTTGCGATTAACGATGTAAGAGCTTGTATTCGAGAAAGCAAAATATTGATTGATTCATTTTGATAGTGCCTGCATCTGTCATACTCTGTCTAGCCGCACTCTTTGTTTATTTTAAACACATTACCGTTATCGTCAATAAATCCAACTCTATGTTGGGATTTATAAAAAGGTGTTCAAAATAGTTTATTGACCCTTACGTCACCTTTTTGCTTTAAAACTGTCTCGTTCGCCCTCATTTGGAGTATGCCTCACAAGTTTCAAATAGAATTGAATCAGTCCAATGTATGTTCATATGATTTGCTTTGAGAGGTCTTCCATGGGATGATCTACGGAATTTGTCCCCGTATAGGTGTCAAAATCCTCATCTTTCAGTCCTTCTCGCGGGCGTCTACCTGAAAATTACTAATCAGCCTGCCTGTTTAGTGTCAGCCAAGGGTCCCACTTAGATATTGACCATGCGGTGTAACTCGTTGCATCGCAAGATCAATGTATAAGCGGGAACCATAAGTTTGAGGTGGGAGAAAACCCATAATCCCAAATCCAAGGTGGAACAGCACACGCCGACGGATGCATGGCTAAAAAGGGAGTTTTAAGCCGCTACTTTGCGAATTTCGGGTACCGGGCTTCATCCGATCTCAAGATAGCCTTCCTGTGGTTAGACGGGTAGACCACGGGTGACCAATGAATCCCGCCTACTCGTGGGAACAATTGAAGTTCCAAAAGACAAAAAGATAGAGAGTGATGCCTCTACAAATGCATCAACAACTAGGGATGTTTTAGAACACCCTTTCGATATCGACACGACACCTGCCAATCGGGAAGGGTCACAAATCAGCGATTTCGAGATGGGTTATCATTATCATTCACTGTGACATTCAAATACAAATCACGCGAAAATTTGACGATTTGCATAGTTTGGCAATCTTTGCCAAACACAACAACAATCGTTTTGGTTAGATATTGATGTTAAAAATATATACATATGTATATGTAAATAATGTGAAACTGGGGCCATATTTTATAAAACGAATATCGTTGAAATCACTTCGTTCTCGTTAAAATTCGATTACATAAAACGAGCATCGTTCTTGATTTTACGATACTCATAATTTCTTACGACTGGCATTGGGCATTTTACACAATCGCGCTTTGTATTGACTATCTTTACTTCTGTTTCGTTTACTTGCCGTTCGTTTCGCTTTATGTAATAGAGCCCCTGTGATTGTATAAACGTTTATTCCGGAATTCGAAGGAAACACTGTACATATGAATTACAATGATTTTCAGTTATTGGTATTTGTATGTTAAGAACTATTTGGGATTAAACTTATTATGTATAATTGTAACAAAAAATAATAGTTTATATACTTTGCGAGAAATTGACAATTTTCTTAATATGGCCAAATCTAAAAATCTGTTATATGTATTTCCTCGAAAAACTGGGTATGGGTACGCAATTAATTAACCGTTTTTGAAAATTCTGAGTATCTAGTCATATTCAGAATATCCATATTACACTGCATACCAATTTTCATTTTAATTCACGCTGTCACTCTTGAGAAATTAGTCATTTCCATTGCCATCTTATTTTAATTACTTGTAGAAGATCGTTTGAGCCGTTATTGAGATAGTGGTATTTAAAGAAAACCGTTAAATGGGAGGTTCCGTTCGTTTTAGTGCTAGACAATTCTAAAACAACTCTGTATAATCATCAATAACACACATACTCGCATTTTCAGTAAAATCGAAGTAGTTCAGGCTCCAGTATCAATAACAGAATACTGGGGAAGTAAAAAGATAATACATACGTAATATACATATGCACACACCAAAAAAATTAGTTTTTTTTTTCGATAAAGGGTTGAAACTGTGACGTAGTAATAAATCCCAACTTATTGAAAACGTGTCATATTTTTTGCTTCGGCTTGCGATATCTTTGTAAACAATATTATCTGTTATATTATGTTGGTATTTCAAAATCTTTTACGAATCTGCCAATCCACTTTCAATAAATGTTTATGTTATTTATTAATCATTGACCTACAGAAGCCTTATTTTCATAACGAGTGGGATTAATTCCTTTTGAAGCATCGGTCGAGCTACGCATTCTTTTAAAAAAAATCGTTTTCGAATGTGTTAGACGGATTTACGTCATACATTCAAACTAGAATTACAGTTCACATAATATAATATTTATTTATCTACTACTAAAAAATGTAAATTTACCTATTTTCTTCATCCGCAGTAATAATTTTGACTCCCCAATCAGGCACAGCTAAAAGCCTCAGATATAGGATCCCCTCTAATACCAACCAGACCCGCAACGACCACGGACAACGTTAGTTAGTGATCGACTGGCTGTGATCCGCATCAGAGCAAAGTTTTACAACATCAGCCTAATATATATATAGGAAATTGAATATATCGCAATATCATTTAAGATGAAACGGAAATCACCATAGGCTACATGCCACCGCCGAAAAGATGTCTGTGGTATGATGATTATTGCAAGTACAAAAAGCAATGACAGGACAGGTACATGACAAGGCGCTAAAACGCAAATCACGCAACGTGCGGAAAGATTATCGAACCAGGAGAAGGGAAGAGAAAAAAATCCGGCTCAGAGAAATCGAAGACTTTCGCGATAAGAACAACATCCTTCAATTCTACAATGAAGTCAAACAACTACCGGCTGTATTCGAAGTAGGAACCCAGGTACCAAACCATCAACAATGTCTGGATGGATGAGAGCATGCCTCATGGGCCATGACTGAAATATCAGCTCCATACGTCCCATCTACAAAAAAAAAAAAAACTATCCGATTTCATGCACCAACTATCCCTGCTAAATGTCGCATATAATCCAACGTATTGTGTGAAGGTTTTACGCCGTTTTGCAATACACTTATCAGCAGGTACCAGCGTGCCTTCCAAATTCTCACACTAAGACAGAATAAAATATTTACTTTTATTTCAGAAAAAGAAAATATCGCAACCATCTAATACCTTTTGATTTTTCAAGTACCTTATTTTAAAACGTGAAATTGAACACACTCCTGGGGGCAAATCACCGCATCCGTGAACGGATTGTCAATCGTACGAACGATAATTACGTGATATATCTTTCGAACAACCGCATTGAGATCACGGCATTCGAATGCTCACGGAACGGAATTTTCCATTCGTAATAAATGTCGTACTAGATTGGAAGAATTATATGTAGTAGTTTAAACGTCAAAGAGTTGTCATTCGGAAATTTTATGAAAACAAATTTATATCAAGACAAAATGGATAGTGCTTAATTTTTTATCTCAGTACTTCTGAGGAGAGTAAAAGTGATGAGAAAGTGGTGAGGGATAAAAGTAATCCACTTTCTTTGTCGAAAGAGTGAAAGAATATTTTAAAACATCCTATAAATAAATACATAAATGTATTACCATCTTTAAGTAGGTTCTCTTAAAGTTATGTTTGAATAACCAACAATTATCAACCGCAGTACCTCCAGTATTGCAAATAGCATCCACACTTTCCCTCTTAGCAAACGGCAGTCATCATCATCAATACATTTTTTGTGTGCCGTTCAATTTAGTGCTACTTGTCCTGAAAATTGTGTTTTCCATGTTATTAAAGTGTTTTTAATTGTTTTTTTTTTTCATTTCAAATCACTTTACTTGTAATTAAAAACAACTTACATTTTGTTTATCTTTGGTGTACGTGCCAAAATCGAATTACGAATGCTTTTGGCTGATCGAATGACTTATCGAAAGAACGCATCCGTTTACGTATTCGTTCACGGATGGTATAATACCACATTACGTTACGAGTTATTCGATAACGTATCACATAATACCAAGTACACACTTTTACGTGACGAGTCATCCGTTCACGGATGCGGCGATTTGCCCCCTGCACGAAAAAATATACGCACACTACAAGGTCTAAAGTGTCTGAGCTAAATAGGAAACACAAAAATTTTGTCTTACCACTCAGGTTCTGCTCTGCACTAAAGAGGATGCCAATCATAACGCTTATAATGCGATTCCGAATTACACTTTGCTCAGCACTAATGAAAGGGAGATAAGCGGATTAAATACGATATTCATTCCATGGTGATCCAATAAGGCTTCCTGACATAAAAAGGAACATGTTATGGGCTCTATTATGACTTGCGAGTCGAACGTTCGACTCAAAGCGAACATTTTAGCGAATATCTCTAGTCGTGGTATTGCTAGAAGCGAACCACGACATATGCCATTAAAAGCAATGTCAATTCAAAATAAAATTTGTGAAACGTCGAGTTGTTTTTTTAGATTGAATTCAAAAAAAAATTTAAACAAATTAAACATTGAAAAAAAAAATGATAAGAAATGATATATGATATTGATAATAATCAGTGTTGGATTGATTTTTGAAGATGAGCAAAACAAACGGAAAAGAAGAGAAAACTATAGTTTCCAGAAAAATCCAGATTGTCAGGAATTGTAGAATGTGTGGATGGAACCCACTTTGGAATCATGGCTCCCATTCAGGTTTTCCATCATACTTGAATATAGAAAAGGTTTGAATGCAAATGGTTATAAGTGTTTGTGTTGTATTTGCACTGCTCATTTTATTTAAATAATTTCTTTTGAGAAAAAAAATACAAAACCACCTTTGAATTTTCAAACAAACAACGATTTCGCTCAAAGTCACCAAGAATTACAGTTCGACTGATTTTGAAAGAAAAAGACGAACATTCGCTAAACGTAGTAGAACGAGATTTCAATTCGCCAAACTTTTTGACATTTAATGCGAATTTTTTTAGGCGAGTCGCAAACTGTAATACACATAATGACCTGATCATAGAAGGTAATCAAATGGTGTCAAATCACATGACCTTGGTGGCCAATTGGCAGGAACATTTCTTGAGATGTTTTCATCGAATACCAATAATTAGAACGTAAACTAAAGTCAGTCGGCTTAAATTCTAGAACAAGCTGTATTTTATACGATTTTAAACCAAGAACGTATTAAAAATACACCCCAACGTTCCATTACAGATGTTAAACCTTGAGAACAACGGCGGCGAATTGATTGATTTGCGAATACAATCTGCCACTGCAGCAATGTTCTCATTATTACGGCCTCTACAATAAGTAAGCGTTGCTCCGGCGTAATTCTATTTATGATCAAATAGCAATGCATACTGAACACAAAAGTTATTATTTGTCAACTGGCTTATCAATATTAGCCAGTTGACAAATGATAACTGTAAAAATAACGCTATTGAAAAAAGATACACCCCGCCAAATAAATATAAAAACCGAAAATAATTAAATGTTTAATATACAAATACTTTGTTTGAACTTAAACTGTTTTCCCAACTCAAAACTTCCTATTTTGAACAAACAACAGCTCGATACAACATCCCGTATCCCGTAACCATGTAGACATAATATGAAAAAATATGTCATAATCATGAAGGATAACTAAAATTCAATTTAAAAAGTACAAGATCTGCTGTGGTTGCCTAAGTTCAATTTCCAATTTAACGTTTTCAATTGCAATGCCACACATTCTCGGAATAACCTAAAAATCAACTATATAGACATTAAAAATAACTCAAATCACAGAAAAGCCTTTCGAATTTAACATAAAACTTTAGTCACACCATTTATGCAAGTGCTCACGCATACAAAAATGGTTAATACTTATAAATACAAAGCCTTTATATAATAAAAAATGCATTTTGGTTTTGGCCAACATATGATTATTGGAAGATTTACCTAAATTAAAGTAATATAAATAAATAAATATGGAATATCAGCATATATAGACATTTTTTTTGAATAAAATCATAAAATATCAGAATATATCGCAAGTTGTTCTAGGTTCAAAAAAGTCAAAAAGAAATTCTATAGATACGGGAATACGGAATGGATCCAAATTTTCGCGACACCACTGATGCATTGCATAGATGCTTTTGTATAAATTTTATATTTTTGACAATATTAATTAGATTCGTTGTTTGCTTGGCGAATGGTACTGGATACCTTTTGGAACCGATTACTTTGCACCAGATTGAATAGGTTGAAACCGCATAAAATTAAATTTAAGCTTTTTTTTTATTGATTTTGATTATAATTTCATGCACATAAAATATGCATTTTGCTGTGCTGAATTCACCCAAACGCATGAACATAATAAAAACTTTAAATGAGTGTTTTAAATTTTTTTTAAAACAAACGTGTTGTATTTATACACGTTAAACATATAAAATTCATAAAGTTAGATAGTAAAAAGTATTTAACAAATTAAAATGAAACACAAATTTGACAACTATCATCTACTTTTTCCATTTTTTTTTTCAAATATTAAGGCACCTCTTTCATTAGGCTGTAAGTTGATAAAAATAAAACATCACTTTTATTTGTTACAAAAAAAACTAAACAAAAATAAAATAATATAACAATTAAATTTATAATAAATAAAATATTAAGTTAGAGCTTTTGGTGATCATAATACAGTTGTGATTTCAAAACAATTTGAAAATTGTTTATACAAAAAATATTTAAGAAACATTTACTTAATTAAGATAAAACGAGATCAAAACTATCAAAAAATGGCACTGCTTTCATTTTGTTGTTAATGAGTATGTTAGGCTTTTGTACATTATTAATAAGTTAGTAACACAATAAATGGTAACCAGTTATAACGAAAAGAAATACAACGCCCGTCTATCAATGCTTACCTTTCAAACTAAAAGTTCCACAAAAACACAGCCTATAACAGTACAGTTGAAATTATAAAGTAAACACAGAAAATAGGTACTTTTTGTTGCACCAACAAATAATTTTGTAACTTTATTTACAAAAAAAAAAGGACAAACTAAATAAAGCAAGACATGCATTTTAAATTCGATTTTCGTAAAATAAAAATACTAAGTAAAGTATAAAACTAAACATTACCAAATTAAAGGGTATGTAGATCGAAAAATGAGTAAAATATAGAGATAACAAATATGTACTTATAAACTCTAAATTATAAAACGAAAACTAAATACAAAAATGCAAGTAAAATTTGTATATACTAAATTATGAGAGATGGACCAATGACAAAAATACGTTTTAAAATAATACTCTGGAAAAAATAATACATAGTTCAATCTTTTACACCCAAATCCTTACTATTTGTGTTTCTCAAATGTTTTACAATAAAGGTATAAGCCAAAATGTGAATGATCCTAAATATCGAATGTGATATATATGGTTTTTGTTTTTTTTAATAACTACAAGTGTTAAACGGAAATATTTATGAACTTTTCCTATTAGTAAACATAACATTATCAAAAAGTTCCTAGATATGGAATTTGGCATTTAGACTTTCATTTAAAACAAACGAACGCTTCCGAAAACATTATTTTTGTTACCAATAAAAAACAAATAAAACTTTTTTTAAAGTACACGAAAAATTAAAAAATCTTCAGGGATTTTAAAATTAGGGTTATCGGGAATGCTTAGTCCCAAGGAAATTTTCCCATTCAACAATTAATTTACATTGTAATTGCAATTACAATTTACAAAGTAATTCCCGATAACCCTAAATATTCTACATGAGTTTGTATCGTTTTACTAAGTGAAGAGTAATACAGTGTTCGACCTCAAATGAGGTATTCAGCCCAATTCTAAATAAAATCATCCGGGAGTTTTGTTATTCCCATTTCCCTATTCTCTTATTCTAAATGAAAAATTCCCGGGAGATTTGTTCCCTATTCCCATATTCTCAACTGACATTGAATATTAGGAAAATTACTTCCGAAAAAAAAAACGAATTCTAGCTGTCAGAAAAACGGAGAATACAAATTGATTTGACGGAAGTATGTTCCCAACACATTTGCTGGGGAGTTCAACAAAAGAATGTAATTTATTTCTTTTTGCAACAAAAATATATTAAAATTTATAGTATTGTATTGGGTTGAACTTGTTCTCCCGGGGAATTCGGGATAGAGAATTTTACTCCCGGAAGAAAATAATTCCCGGGGAGAAAATAATTCTCCGAGAATATTTAGAATTGGGCTGATTGTATTTGTTGGGAGAATGTACAGTGTATAATTGTGAATGTTGGAAAAAAACGTTAGTACAAAAAATTGCAATAAATTATTGAAAATAGCACTGCTGTGCTATTTTTTTATTTCAAATAAAATCAAATAATATTTACTTGAAAGTATTTTTATATGACAGCTGATTCGCTGCAGTCTAAACCACTGTTTTAGTTGTTGAGGACCGATAATGTAGTTAATACGCAGTTTATAATGATAGGGTTTAATTTGAAACTCTGACTGAATTCTATTACATAAAGATCTTTGTGGGGTTGAAGAAAAGGAAAATAAAAACATGGTTGAAGAGATAAATTAGGAAACAGAGAAAGCTCACATCTCTCTTGACTGGACGTTCTATCAACCAAAATAAAACTAATATTCATATGTACTCGTTTTAAACTGCTTTAGACTCCTTTAAAAAGGTTGTTGTTGTATACAAGAAGTGGCTATACTGTATCTCAAGAACGACAACAATATAATGATCCCAATGACGAGGCCATTGCTTTATTTTTATTATTCAGGACTCATTTAGCAGTCAGGCCTATGTTCAACTTAAATTGTAAGTAACTACTAATCGCGCTGTCTTGAGACCATTGGCTAACACTACAGAGTAAGAGCTTTAACTTAAATCAATATGTCGATATCGAAAAGGAGTATTGAAACGATGGGGGGCCAGGTTTATCATAGATGTCGATTAAATGGGCTCAAAAGAGGCGGTCAGATACTATGTTGTTAGTCGCGTGCACATTCGAACTAACTCATTGACTTGACGGGAGGTAGCGTGCTTGCTTGTTTTTTTTTTTTTTTTTCAGAGGAAAAGGGGTTAATATGATATAATCACGTTAATTTTATACTGACCATTGTTTAGATTATAAGTCCTATGCTCATCGGTAATGATTAATAATCCCAGAAGTTATCGAAGATCAAACTTCTGCGTGCACTCAAATGAAGGTAAACGTTTAAAAATCGGCAGTGGTGGTCGTATGCAGATATATTATTCACATGATAGTGCTATTTGAACAGAAGGAGGTGCTTAAGTATACTGGGGTCTTATTCACGAGTAATATTGTTATGAAGAATTAGATAAGTTGAATCAGTTTGTACCAACTTTTTAAACCCAGATATGCCCACCGTACTACATCGATAATGATCGATAACCTTTGAAGGTTTAATCACAAGGAGGTAAGAATTCCTCGAAAAAAAAATATACCATAATATGTCTAAAACTAATTAATTCCTTTGGGCTTTGAGGTCTGTGTTAGCTCGCAATGATTTTAAGTCGATATCAGAAGATCAAATGATATTTCTTTCTAAAATAAATTTCTATTATTATTTAAAGCATGTCATTGCAACACAGTAACACAGAAAAAAAAAAACGCTTCTCCGAAATTGTGACTAATTTAATTTCATCATGGAACATTTTATAACGATGCAAGAGTAAGTAAATGTAACTCATTTTAAAGTAATAAAAATAGACGCACTGTCATGAAAAAATTACCTTCCTATGAAAATAACGATCTTAGGTTAGAAAACTGTTTTCAGTATCCGACTTATACAAACTGGCATTTTGTTAAAAAAAATCCCTACGAAATGTTAACATTTTGGAAATTCGAGTTACGTAAACAAGGATTTAAAAGTTGAGTATACCAAACATTTAAAAATAAATAAATCGTGAATCATTCCACAACAAATAATTTTAAATTGTTTTTCCTAAACAGGTATGAAATTTGTACAATGCAAGGGATCATATAAGAATTTTAGATGCTACTAAAAACTTAAAACATATTCGAAAATTATTCGGGGGAAATTAAATCGCGGTGAATTATAGATGATAGGATATGTTTGACCAACTGTTAGAGGGAAAATTCATTCCACAGGACTCGCCGATATCCCCGAAAATAATAATGGCGATTTTTTTTTTAATTTGGTAAAAAAATTTATTGCGACGAAGAATAAATTAAAAATTATTTATTTATGATATATTTAGTTGAAAAAAACATTCTGTCGAACTTAAAAAGAGAAAACAAGATGTCAAGTATTAAAATAAACTACATACCAACAAATAACTACTAAAGAGTAATGTCCCTTTTTTGTTAAAAAATTACGGTTTTTGTATGTGTAAATTTGTGGTTTTGTCAGATAAATTTTTGTAAGCTGTTTTACATTGTGAATGTACACTAATGTTGTGACGAAATGGTTGTGTTAGGTTCAACTGTACATTGATTATTATCAAATGCTTTCAGCTGTTATTTTGGTATTTTTGGTTTCCATCAATTGAGGAATTGTAAATTATTTTTCACTTGTAATCATATTTTCTAATAAAAAAAGGAAGAAAAGAAAATATTTCCGTTTAGTAAACTTATTATAGGTTATTTCTAAAACATCTAATATATAAATCAAATAAATATATAGAAATATGTATATGGAATGATGCAACAAAACTAAAATACAAAATTAAAATAATATTTAAACGCAAATTCGTGTGTGCTTATTTTAGTTATACAGCAATATCGAAATACTATTGAAGTTGCATCTAAAAAAAATATCTTCAAATATGAAGCAAGTTTGTTAAAAACCAATACAACATACTAAACATTTTGGTTAAATTACATTTATTTCTGGCAAATATTTACACAAAATGATAATAACCAAATTTATAACTACAGGATATATTTTTTCTTTTACTTTAAGACAATACTCAAATTAAGAAAGAACAAAATAAAGAGCTTAAGACCCAATAGAGATTTGCAGATATAATCAAACATTACTTACAACAAAATAATCGAGAGTTACTCTGCTAAAATTGATGAATTAGTTAAATCACATGTTGATAAATACTGTAAAAAATGTAATTCATGTTTTTGTTGTCATTAGACAATCTGTGTTCTTATTAAATTATTAAATTATGAACGCATGAAGATTGAGGAATGACTATAATGATGAACTTTTTTATGATGATGTCAAACCGGTTAATAATATTATTAAATGAACTTGCCATATTTGAGTAGTTTATATAATTATAGAAGTATATTCAAACTAAACAAGGTTATGTTTAAAGTCTTTAACTAAAGAAACAAATCAAAGGACTTACTATAGTGTATCCATTGTGTTATACTGTATGGTGTATTCTGAAAACAATTGTTAATCAGTCAGTCTGAAAGATATAGCGCGTTTCCTACAATTAATGTTTATAGTTTCATAACTTTTAATTAAGTACCTTTAATTATAAGATAATGGTTGTAGGAAAAGTTTATATACATCATCAGTATGTACTTTCTATTGTATTCTCAATTCATGGGTAATTTTCATTTTTTTAACAATTTCAAAATGAAATTATTTGCAATCACAATCGGTGGTTTTGAGAAGTTTTTTTTTCTAATTATTCTTTGTATTATATGTATGTATAATATGTATTTAATTTATGTTTTAACTTAATTTAATATACTTAATTAAAGATGTGTACATATATGTAAGATTAGTCGTATTAAATGAATATTCCTGTAACAGGTCATGAGAATCCGTCAACTCTGTTTGTACGAGTAATTAAGTTATAGATATTTACTCTCTTATATAACCTATACGTAACATATTTACTTAATGTTTTTTTTTCATTTTTTTCTTTTTGAAGAAACTACCATTTAATAGGCAAGTAAAATAAAAGAAAGTTAATAATTCGCAAATACTACATTCAGCTTCTACACATCAAATTTTGAAAGAGCAGATATAGATGCCTAAACATACATTCCCATACCATACATTGATCCCCAATCAACGCCTTGGAAGCTCGACATATCAACATTTGCCAAAGTATAGCTCTGATATGGATTGCTAGCAGCAGCAGCTGCCGCTGCTGCATGTGCATTCATTGGATTCGAAGCTACAAGAGCTGCTTGTTGTGCGGCGGCAACATGTGCTGCCGAGTTTGCAGCATGTGCTGCATTATTTGCTGCTACTGCGGCGTGGTTCGATGCTTGATTGGCAGCAGAATGCTGGTTTGCAGCATTATGATGTTGCTGATGGTGTTGTTGCTGTTGTTGCGCAGCTGCGACAGCTGCCGCAGCGCTTGCAGGGATTGGATATGGTGCATATCTATAAAATAGGGAAACAAATAAATAAAATTAAATTACAAAATTAAAAACAATTGAGTTGCTTTATATAACTACATTTATTTGGAGGTATTCTGTTGCCAACAGCATAAGAGCAAAAAATACAAGCAGAATTGAAGCATCCAAAAAGGGCATAAACTTACAAACTCCTTAATAAAACGATAAATCTGTTTCCACAAACAGTGCCGCGGATCACTTTGGTGGCGGATTTGTATTTCATATAGGAATAGTCGAAAGGTTGTTTAGATTCTATATTTCAGTTGAAGATTAAGGCGCCTTCTCTTGCGAAAATCTGACAAACATCCACTGTCATGAAAACTGTTTAATATGGCTTTTAATATCTAAGAAGGAAACTAATACGGCTATGTTTACTTCCGAAGTACGAGTTTTTTTTTAATATTTAATTGAATCAAACAAATATAACATAACATCTCCACTCATTTGTGTGTGCGAAGTTATATTTTTGCCGCAGTGAAAAGGAACCTACAAGTTACCGTCGAATGTGAGAAGCATCTCGTAACATTTTAATATTCTTGGATGTTTATCAGACTTTCGCTAGAGGTGGGTAGCAAACAACTTATGTCTTCTTATTTTTGGAATTTGAAATAGAGATCTCCTGAATAGTAGTCTAACTCACTAACCATTAGGCGTGAATGATCCGATGAAGAAAAAATGAGATGATCATAGTATGATCTAGAACTATGGGTTAGATACAGGTACAAAGAAGAACCACACAAGAATGCCTTTATTCGCTAAAGCGAGAAGCTGGCCAGCTCCGCATGTACCCCAACTGAGTATAAGTGCAGGAAAATAAACACGGATGCATTCAAAATTCAAGGATCATAACAGTGCTTTTAATGATTATTGATCGTTGATAAGCAAAAGCAAGGTAAAACGATATTGGTAGCAAATACATCAATAGTTGCTGTTCTTGATTAATTTACGAACTCCAAGTCGATATGCTCTATAACATATCTCTACAAGGGAATGTTCAAAGCATTGGAGTTATTATGTTATGCGGAAATTTGATATATTGCACATTTGCATATTCATTTTCATGTCATATTTCACAAGAAACAAAGAACATTTAGAAGGCAACATTTTTCTGAAGAAAGCTTAAATAAAATAAATTCTTGATGATACAAAAGCTGTCATCGATTTAAAGACAGATCAATTGGCGGTGTTAAGTAAGGTGGTAATAGGGCAGTGTATCTGCTAAAAGACGGTGTGTTCAACTTTATCCAGGTTAATCATCTTACCTGAAAGATTACTTAAGTTGCAGTAAAGTGGTTTAACTGTGATACCTTGCTCTTGACTGTAGATAGTCTGAAGCCAAAGCCAATATCCTATGATTATAGTTATCAACTGATTATAGTTATCAACTTCTACAACCGCTATTGTAGAACTAGTTCTGGTGACTAGTTGACAAGTTAATTACTTTGTAAATTTAATAACTGTCGAAAAAATAAAAATATATATATATATGTATATATATATTATAGTCTAAAACTCTTATCACATTGCAATTGCAAGTTTCCCTCATTACGGTTACAATAGCTTGAAAGACTCTGGTAAAGTCAAGGAGACAAACATTTATGTTTTATAATTTGGTATGTGGATATTATTAATTAATTAATTAATTATATATTTTTTTATTTAGGTAGTTAGTAGGAAAATTAAAGTTCTGCAGTTATATAAAAACGTTCATTACACTTTAAAATCTCTCAGACTTTTTTGAAAATATCATTTTTTTAGGTTATGTCCATATGATCCTTTTTCTCCCCCTATGGTATGTTGCATACCAAAATAAAACATTTAATAAAATATAACAAACATATTCAGTCCTAAATTCAACATACCTTACACTATGAAGTGCTGCTTGAGGATATGTTAATAGTTTTCCATAGCCTGGATTAGCCGCTGCTGCAGCTACGGCGGCAGCATTTTGTACTGAAAAAGGTGTATGCAACATTGCTTGTGCAGCATGTGCTTGTGCCGCTTGTTGGGACTGCAACATAGCCAATTGGTTGACGCCAGCTACAGCCGAGGCAGCTCCTGGTCCTCCCACTAGTTGGCCTGGGGCAGTCGGTAATCGTACACCCAATGTGCCAAACATTAAACGTTTTTGTAGCAATTGTGCCGCGGGTGTAACCGCCTCTTTGGGTTGAGCCTTCTTGCATTCGACTTTTTTATTTTTAATTGTGTGAAAGTGGATTTCACACACACGGTCTACAACGTCTTCATTCTCAAATGTGACGAATCCAAAACCACGATGACGTTTTGTCTGTTGGTCCATTAACATGACTGTTTCTTCAACTACACCAAATTGACCAAAGTATGCCTTCACTTCTTCGGCTGAGGTTTCTTGTGATACTCCACCAACAAAGATTTTCTTAGTCTTGTTTGCTTGACGAGGTCGATTTTTTGGTGTTGCATGTTTTGGGTCAATCTTCTTGCCATCGAGTGTGTGAATTGGCACTTTTAATACTTTGTCGACACTGTTTGGCTCTTGGAATGTTATAAAGCCAAATCCACGGCTCCTCTAAAAAAGTTTGCAATCATTAGTAAAACAAATAGTATAACAAAAATGAATGTTTTAACAAAAAAAATATCTACACTACATCTGTTTGTAATTGCTTGATAAATGTGTAATATATTTTATAATAAATATTATGTAATATCAAAATAGATTTAAATAATACAGAACGAACTAATGTATCTAAATATATTATATTTATAACACAGTGAAAGAGCTATAGATAAGTTGACTTCAAATTCAAATTTTGTTTTCTTCAGATGAAATTTGATCATACAACAAAATTATTTGGTTAACTACCTAAGAAAGAAAGTCACAGATTGGAAAAAAGATATATTTTAATTTTTATATTGGCATTTCCGCATTACTGGAGAAAAGGAATGGGACTAATTTTTACAACTCCAAGACGAAAGGGAAAGCCTTGTATGTAAATAAATACTAAAAATAAAAAAAACATGTTTGCGATTGTCTTAACAAAAAATAATTAAATGTGACTTAAAAAATAAAAATATACAATTTAAAGCATAATGCATAATTCAAATTCAGATAATTCACTTTAAATGAAAGCGTAATCAATGGTGTTAGTCAATTTATCTTTTACTGTAGTTATGTCTTTACTCCCTTCTAAAATTATAGGATCATTGATTTATTAAATTAATTTAAGACGACACATTTTGTACACTATAAACACTGTTCAAATGTAAGTTGGTGTACTTCTAATTTCTACAAACCGATCTACAATTTTGTTCGTTTTTTTTTCTAATATATGCGGGACGCATCATTCTCATTCTACTAAATATCCATATTATTACACTAATATTCCTATGCCTCACAACAAGAAGTTCATCAATCATGTAGGAAAATTCTTACGAACGTTTCTAGGAATAAATTAAGAAATAAGACAATATGTATATTATTCTTTAACATGTTTTAATATTCAAGTAAAATCCTTTTGTATTTCGCATCTACTTAACTACGGAGCAAACAACAAAACATAATTATTTATATATATATATATATATTATATATATATATAAATACTATCACAAAATAATGTAAATCTATTGCTTACGCTAACAATAATGCGAAATAAACCGGGGGGAATTATGTGCAAAAAATGTATATATAGAGAGAGAGTAGGTTATATGAGACTTTCAGATTGATCTGAATTGTTAATACCTCTCTGATTGTGTAAATTAGTCCAGGTAAATTCGAAGGAAAGATCAACTTTAAATTCCATACCGTAGTTCCTGTGAAAAACACAATGTGTTTTAACTGATACCTAAATATACTTCCATTGTCCCTGGATTAATAACAATTATCGCATAGAAACGTTTATAATGCGTAGGGAGATAGACACGAATGTAGGTAAGTATAGAACTTTCTGCGATCAACCTTTTAAATACACAATGAAAAAAATGGTTTGTAATATTTTGTTAAAAATATTTTTTTGTTAACTATCTTCTAATATACCGCCGAATGAAATTATATACATACAGAAACATAATTAGACGCATAAGAAGGTATGTACATACAATAAAACCACGATTTCCGAAGAGATATATTCCAACAAAACTTGACTGAAATCAAAGAGTATAGAACTACATAGAGTACGCGTCTCAGCTAAAAATTTTGTAGCCGTTTCAGACGCGGCCGGTAAGTGCGAAGGGGAATTTACGTCGTTCGTATGCATCGGCTATGTTGTTATTTCATGCCGGGGTACCAATGTGAACACTGGAGTATCATATCAGTATCCCACATAGTAAATTTTCGTTGTATAAGACGAGCACTCTATGTAATTCTATACTCTTTGCTAACATAGACATAATGCAAATTGAATATTAACTATAAAAAGGAAATAAACAAAATAAAGGCTGTCGCATAATTCACGTAAAATGTAATTTTGATAGAAAATAGAGAATTTTAATTAGAGAGCTTAAATTGTTTATTGATTCATATTGGGGTTATGTATGGAATAGCACATTCTATAAATGGACGCCACGGCTTTGCTAACTATTTTATTGAAATTTTGGCCGTTTCGTATAAATGTGGCTGAATTTCATTCCTCTCTCAAGGAGTTGGTAGTCGTGCGCTTGTTTGCATAGACATTTGACTTAAAAAAAAGCACAAAGAAAAAAGTTTAAATCCAGATCTTGCGATTTAACCCCAAATCGCAAGATCTGGATGGCCAATTCTGATAGCAAAAACGGCCGATTACACGATTAGGAAATGACTCATGCAGAAATTGACTACTTCGGTTACTAAAAACTGGGTTATCATGCCACGATAACGAACACCAATATTTGTTACTGCCTTGTTCGAAAAGTCAGCATACAATTGTTGTTGTTCCAATATCAATTCAACGAACTGCTACATGGTTATCAGTCTTCAGTTCTTTAGTAAATTGAACTTTGTAAGCACGAAGTTTCAAATCTTCGTCATAATTTGCTGTAGAGAGATTCCTTTATTTTTGAGCATCTCGAAATGTCCAATTCTTGACTACGGTACCGAATTGATGTTCCTGGACTTTCAGCAATACTCTAGCGAACTGCTTCGATGTTTCCTGTTAAACGACTTGTGGCAGGACACCCAGAGTGTCAAAGATTGCAAATTGATACAAAAGTTGATTCAAAGTTGATGGCTTTATATCACTGCCATATTATGTACAAAAATTCCGGACTGTAGCTGTCAAACCTTTATTATTTTTAAAATATTGCTTAACAATGAAAATGCATTGATCTTTCGTATATCGCTCCATTTTTACTAACCTCGAACTGTCAGCTGTCACATTGTTATCATTTTTCCGTTTGCAACACAGTACTATATATTTAATGGCGCAAAATTCAAATTTCGCGTGAATTATGGAAAACGCTTTATATATTAGAGTGATCATATTTAAAGAAAACCATTTACAACGAGCAGCGAGAACAACTTGGTTGGATGAATTTAATTAAAAGAAATAAAATGGAACGTATATCACGTTCTGTTATTAAAAAAAATAAATTAATTTGAAAGCATTTTTAACTATCGACATCATGAGAAAATAATACTGAAGTTTCTTTTTTATTTACAAAATACACTCCTGATTACTGACAGGTTTCTGGGTATGATACAGTTAAATAAATCCCGTATTATATACACGAATTTAAATAATATACGTTGCCTAATGTAACTGTTTTCCTTATTAGGAATACACGCGCAAATGAAAGCTGTTAGTCAGGGGTTATCTAATCATTGTGTATTATAATTATGAATAGAGGTTTGCGATCTCAACAACTGTTTCTGCAGAAGGCATTATAAAAAAAAGCAAGCCGTAATGTTTTTAGAAAATGTAAATTGAATTCGTATTGAATTCAAAAATTTAAACAAATCCAAACAGGCTAATTTAACGATTCAATTTCATTAAAAGAGTCAATAATTAAAATAATGTATGTTAAAACCTGTGGTCCACTAGAATCGCCAAGCATAAATCATAATATTACCGTTGCTGCTTGTATTTCTTTTCCCTCTACTAGTCCACAAAAATGGCGCTCTTCATACGGACAAAACAACAACACATTAAAATCATGCGGTTTCATATTCAAATCAAATTTAAATCGCGCTGTATTCAATATAGTTCATAAGATTATTATTAAAACAGAAAAATCACTCAATAGAAAATAATTACCGTCTGCAGGAATTTTATTTAAAAACATATGAGAAGGCTACAATCCGCTGTGCGGATCGTTGAATACCCTATCCCATCCTATCTGTAAAACTAAAATCCCCAAAAAGTGGACATGGCTAAGCACACGATGTGGATAAAATAAAGAAAATGTCATGGTGACAACAAATTCATCAGACTGCTTATAAAAAACTTTTACGGTTCTACAAAAGACAAGGTTTTCTCCTGCATATGTTATGGGGTAGTGTATAAAAATGGTTTTTATATAAAAACGTCCCCAAAAAGTGGGCGTGGGTTAAAATAGTATATGGACGAAATGTTTATATTTATATTACTAATGATTCTGCATCAAAAGTTTTTTCGAAAATTTTAAAATTTGACCGAAAAACGTTTTTTATTAAAAACGCCCCCAAAAAGAGGGCGTGGCAAAAAACTTTATATGAACGAAATAAAGATATTCTGATTGTCTAAATACGTTGGTTCTATAAGTGAAAACAACTCCTCGTTCAGAAAGTTTTTCAAAATTCCTTATGGTTTGGCCAAAAAATACGTTTTTCTAAAAAGGGGGCGTGGCAGTGGGCGGATTTCAAAAATTTTTACACTTGTTTTGCTGGGAGCAACAAAGAGCAATTGTACCAAATTTCATCCTTCTAGCTCAAAATTTAAGTCCCAAAAACTGGTGACGTACGGACGGACGGACGGACAGACATGGCTAAATCGACTCAGCTATCGATTCTGAGTCGATCCATATACTTTGAGGTATATGTAGCTAAATTATTTCTCTATGTTACAAACTATGTATCAAAACTAATATATCCCTATGGGATAGGGTATAAACATATGAGAGGCTACAATCCGCTGTGCGGGTCGTTGAATACCCTATCCCATCCCATCTTTAAAATAATATCCTTTAAATGTGGGCTTTATGGGGATAAAATACAGAAAATGACATTGTCCCAATATATTGCTCAGAGAGAGTTTATCAAAACTTTTTGTGGTTCGACAAAAAACAACGTTTTTGTATTGCATATGCCTTGGGGTAGTGGATACAAATGGTTTTTGTAGGAAAACGCCCCCAAAAAGTGGGCGTGGGTTAAAATGGTCTACTGACGAAATGTTCATATTAATACTACCAATGATTTTGCATCAAAATTTTTTTCTAAAATTTTCAAATTTGGCCAAAAAAGGTTTTTTTATAGAAAACGGCCCCAAAAAGTGGGCGTGGCAAAAAACTTTGTATTGACGAAATATAGATATTACGATTCTATAAATATGCTTCTCAGACACTTTTAAAATTCCTTACGGTTTGGCCAAAAACAGAGTTTTTCTTAAAAGGGGGCGTGGCAGTGGGCGGATTTCAAAAATTTTTACACTTGTTCTGTAGGCACGGGCGAGGATCCTATATACCAAATTTCATTATCCTAGCTCAAAATTTGAGGCCTAAAAATCGGTGACGTACAGACGGACGGACGGACGGACAGACAGACATGGCTTAATCGACTCAGCTAGCGATTCTGAGTCGATCCATATACTTTGAGGTATATGTAGCTAAATTATTTCTCTATGTTACAAACTAAGTATCAAAACTAATATACCCCTATGGGATAGGGTATAAAAATGGACCCTAAACAAAATATATCTATAAAAAAACCGATTTGAAATGTTGACCATTTATATGAGTAGTCATCAAGATTTAGCTAAAGGGATACTTAAAACTGCACAAAAATGAAAAAAATATATAGTGCGCCGGCCTGGAAGCAGCAGTTGAGGGAGTTCCAACATCAAAATCTTTGAAAATTTTTGTCTGTGCCATACTCGGCAATATCTTAGTACCGACGTTACTTTCGTAAACCCCACTGGCTAGGAACTGATGTGTTTCTTATGTTTCTTGGAAAATTTAATGAGTTTAGTATCATCAGGAAACATTCTTTGATGACCCTTAACTGCTGCACAAAGTTAAGAAAAAATGTTGTCGATGTTGTTCTTTTTTGAACACTTACTTATTTTCACATAATTCTAGTATTTTGCTTTTATCTCTAAAACAAATCGTTCGAATTTTAATATTAGGTCCTATTCAGCCTCATTTTCCGACTTAAAGAATATCATTTTTTACTTGAACTTGGAAAATGATTTACGAATTTAAAATTCAAAAATACTTATTTGACACTTCCCATTATAGTGACATTTTTAAGTACAAATCACAATCAAACTCGTTTTAAGTTACGTGCTGCCAAGAAATATTTTTTTCGAGTTGCAGGTCGATCAACGATCCTAGATTGTATCAATTTACGTGCTGGCACCCCTGAATTGGGTTCCTTACTTGAAAACAATCGGTTTATTGAAGCTCAAAGATATCCACTGGATTATTCCTCTATAAAAGTTAACTGTGGAGTGGATGATTTTTGCTTTTCGATTTTTGCTATCTCAATGAGAATTGATGACATTTCCCTTCAAATACCGTGTGCCTAAATGATCGATTGATCAATTTAGCCTTACGCCGTGTTTCGAAACACATTTTTTTAACTTTGTAGGTATTCAAACTTGATAAATGTAATGGTAAGAATTTTAGAGTAGACGTTAGCAATATTCGTGGGTCGAAAGGTCGAATCTCTTTTCGGCTTACGTACACATTTCAAAATATAGACCACCTGTTTTTGCACTTAGTAGAAAACAGGTGGGCGAAAACTATGATATTTCAAAACTTATCTACCTAGATATAACTAAGTGCCGTTATTCTTTTTTCATCGCGGTCTCGCCATTTACATATGTACCAATTTCAACAGCAATACAGCTAATGTTCCAATCTGGAATTTAATTAAAGAATTTTAACTCGTCATTATATTTCCTCGGCAGTGACGTGGATGATACTGCTGATACGATAACAAACAGCACTCTCCTGAGTATGAAATCCTTTATCCCGCACAGGGTACAGAGTATCAAACCTAAGGTAAACCGGTGATACTCGACCCTATCTGTAAAGAGACTTTTAGGGTAAAAGAGTTATGTTTTGGACGCACTCAAGGGGTTATGAATACACTTTAAATGTTTTACCACTAGCTAACTAACTTCGTAGAGTTACTGTTTTTTGTGTTCGTTAAATTAGCAGAACTTTCAAGATGGTGTATACTTTTAGGAGTAAATGCCTATCGCAATGTGATCCATTCGAATGACCGTTCATTAATTTGGAGACCGCCATGTATTCTAATGGATATCGAGGTGAGGAAACCGTGTGCTGTCTATAGCTGCATATAGTCGTATATAGTTGCCTAAGTCCGTTGCCAGAATTGTGTTTGCTTTCTACCTTCAGTACTCGTTTAAAACTTTTGTCAATAAGCTCGTAGAAGCAGTCTTTCGCTATATCATCTTTTTCCTCCTTCGGGGCGCTTATGTTGGCTGGTCTTGATGCGAATTGTTACAATGCGTTCTTGCCTCAGTCTGCACTCAATATAAGACGGTCCGTAGTAGATGTCACAGTTTTTAATCCATTTTTTTCCGGCCCATCCCATCATATTTCCTTGATGGCAGTAATATCTGTTTTGTAGCAGCTTAGGGCTTCCGCTAGTTGTTCCTGCACCTCTCCTGTTTCATGTTCTTACATTTCAGATGCAGTTCCAATTTATTAGATACCCCTAGGACACGGGGCTATCAGTATACACTATGGGATTGAGCAACGCTAAATTTTGTAGCCTCTAAACAATGCCTCTATAAATTATTTTAATCCAGACCTACTTTAAAACAATTTTATGAAATAAAATCCCATTATATACCCAAATTAATGTGTATGGAACAGTAAGAACCTTACTGTTAATGTGGTATTTTAGCTTTAAGACTTCAGAGTTCAAACCCTTTTGTCCAGATGTTTTTAATTTATTACCTCCATAGCTATATGCTAAGCTATGGAGGTATCATGATTAAAAAATGTATGAATGATGCAATCGATAAGTTGTTATTATATCTATCATTCTAAAAGTTATATGCGAAATTTACATAAGACGTAATTTCTGAGTAACCTATATTTACTGAACATAGTAGATTTCATGAACCACAGCTAATCATGTGTGAGTGCGTGGTAATATGAACATTATAAGGGTAATTGAAATTCCGTCTTATTGTAATAGCACGATAGCCTGAGACAACAAGTGGTTTATTTCATACAATTTCTTTTTATTGGCGTCAGATTTGACTTACTAATATGCAAATTCAAAGTAAATTTAATCCATTATTCAATCTCAATACAACTTATGTAGTTCTTATAAATGGCGAGAATTTAATAAACATCAGCATCGCCGTAGAACTTGGAGAGGGAAAGCTCCAAACTCTGTTTGTGTCTCTGCATAAAAAGCGCTTTGATCCATTATGATGGATAGTGATTTTTATGCCAAGATTATATTCTTTTAAAACTATGTACATGTTTTTATCATTTTTTGTGTTTGCAAATGTTGTCAAGATCAGCTATGTCGGTAAATCCAACTGCCTGAGTGCGCGTAAAATGAACGACTGAATGTACCGGTACTATATAGCCATTGAAAATAAGTAAACATTGCGTTTTCAACAACTTTGAATCGATATCAAGTGTTCAGCATATACATTTTTTTAAAGTAGATCTAAAAAATTTTTGTTTGGTTTTTATACATAGTTTGTGACATAGAGAAAAAATTCAGCTCGAAATACCGTAATATATGGATAGACTCAGAATCGGTAGTTGAGTCGATTGTGCCATATCTGTCTGTCCGACCATTTAAATTTTGAGAAAGCATGATGAAATTTGGTTTATTTGATATATATATTCGACGAAGCAGAAGAAGTATGAACATTTCATCTAAAGATCGTTTTAACCCATGTCCCATTTTTTTGGGGATGTTTTCATAAATAAAAACATATGAGAAGGCTACAATCCGCTGTGCGGATTGCTGAATACCCTTGAATTAAATATAGAAAATGCCATTTTCACAACAAATTAATCAGACAGTTTATGGAACACTTTTAAAGTTCTACAAAAGACAAGGTTTTTTTCCTGCATATGTTATGGGGTAGTGTAGAAAAACGTTTTTTATATAAAAACGTTTAAAATGATGTTTAGACGAAATATTCATATTAATATTACCAATGATTCTGCATCGAATTTTTTTTTCGAAAATCTTAAAATTTTACCAAAAAAAACTTTTTTTTACTGAAAACGCCCCAAAAAAGTGGGTGTGGTAAAAACTTTATATGGAATATATATAGATATTAGGATTCTCTAAATATGTTGTTCAGAAACTTTTTCAAAATCCCCACCTTGTTTCATCCCCATTTAGTTTTAGCCACGCCCACTTTTCTAGGACCTTTATTTAAGGGATGGGATACGTGTTTTTTAACTTTCTCTTACAAAGAGAAAGATATTGTTTTCGTGAAAATTTTCGACCTCGAGATTTTAATTGATTCTAACATTACGATGATAGCGGAGCCTAAAAAAGTGGTTTTTGGAATTCCGTCCGTCGGTCCGTCTGACCGTAATGGTCTCCCCAGCCTAAACGGCTAGACCGATTTTCTTCAAACTTCGTATCCAAGCTTATTTTAGTCATAATTCTAGGCCATTTTTTTTGTTTGCTTTTAGCCATGTCAATAACGGTACCTGCCATATAAAAATTACACATAACCTCAATTTTCTCGAAAACGGCTCTAACGATTTTGATTAAACTTTATATATACTATAACCATATTAGCTCCAACAAAACTGCATACCCAGTTTTTTCGAGAAAATCCATATAACGGATTTTGTCATTTAGGCCATATAAGGAAAATTGACCATTTCTCGCAAACTATTATGTCAAATTGAATGAAATTTAATATATATACTACTATTACTACTTGAAGCAATTTCACATAATTAGTTTTAGCCCAACTATCACTAAACGGAATTTTCAGTTTTGGCCAATAACGAAAAATCATTATTATACCCATAGACACCGATTCCTTCAAATTTCGTAGTAAACGTTCGTATAACCATATTTCGACATTATTCATATCATTTTAAGCATTAATAATCAAAATGCGTTCTATTTGATCTAACACCCAACTCGCTGTGAAAGAGAAAGTTGCGTACGACCCAGTCGTGCACCCACCACTCGTTTAATTATGTTTAACACTTTTGAATGCATAAAAAATAGACGTGGATCGATATTTTTGTATTTACGAAATCTATACAAAAAAACATAGGGCTATATGTAGCAATTCTTACAGTGTAGGGACAGACAGGTTAGATATATCACCGATCCATAACATTTGTCGTAAAAGGCAACTTCGTGAATAATTAGCTATTTTGGTCATTAATGTAAGCCTAGCGACACATTTACTATCATATTACTCCGTTTTTAAACTCTAGCCCATACGAGTATTTTAGTTTCGATACATAGTTTTTAACATAGAGAAATAATTTTTTAACATATGCCTTATTATATGGAACGACTCAGAATGGCTAGCTTAGTCATCCGTCTGTTTGTCACCGATCTTTGGGCCTTAAATCTGGAGCTAAAATGATGAAATTTGGTATATAGACTAGACACTCTCTGTTTTCAAAATCCGCCCACTGCCACGCCCTATGTTGTTGTTTTTGCTAAAATGGCAATGAAAGATATATTTATACAATTTCAATAAATCCACTTTTCAGTAAAAAAAAAAACAAAGGATTTTGGTAATTTTTTTTAAGAAATTCGAAAAAAAAATACTTCAATAACATTTATATGATGAACATTTCGTCTATAGATCAGTTTATCCACGCCCACTTTTGGTGGTTTTTCTATAAAAACGATTTGTGGAAAATCTAGCCCATAGCATATCCAATATAAAAAACGTTGTTTTTGTTGAACAATTGTGAAATGTCATTTTCTTGTCCTCTTCAAGTTTTCTTGCAACGGCAACTTTTTTGGGATGTTTAATTTAAGGATTAAATGGGATTGAATATTCAACTATTCACAGCAGATTGTATCCTTCTCATATGTTGTTTTTATTATTATTATGCACAACGGGGCATACTGGGATAGTCGAAAGGCGTATGTCTGTCAAAATATTAGTATTTTCTGCATTTAAATCACCACATTTCATTTCGAGAACATACCAATTTTCGAAGGGCTTTCAGGAAATCAGTCTAATTCCTGAAAATTAAACATTAAAGTTTAAGTTAAAGGGTATCCCAATTTCAAGGTCAATTACATCCTATGTGGTAGGGTATAACTACTGTACATTGAACTTTTTATATAGCTTGTTATGTACGAGTAATTACATGTCCAGTCTTTGGATCAGATTTTTAATTGCCGCGAACAAGTTTTACCTGTTCTTAACCATCTTGGAGATATGAACTGGAGGTATTTTGTTAAGAACCGTGCTAACTAAAGGGACATGCCGGCTGTTCATACTACAAGAAACTTGAATGTACAAGTTTATGCTGCTATAGAGAGTTCACATAACATATTAGCTCATCACTCAAAATATACTTGTTTTCCAAGATGTGATATACCGATACGTACAAAATATGTTAAGTATTAAAAAATAGGGTCTAAAAATATTTGATTTACTCCTTTATAATTTGAACAACTGGTAAAACAGGTTATTTTAATTTAGGTAATTTATGTCTATATTTGGGTAGCTTATACCAACGTATTTATTTATCAACTATAGAAACGTTTGAGCAGCTAGTCATCGGATAGTTGAGTTGATGTAACTGGCATTGACAAAAATAAGAAGCATACACCAACTCATTAGAAAAAATCGCTGATTTAGGTATGTCAACATCGTTTGCTCTTTTGAACTACTTTAATTACGATTCATAGGTCTGTCTGATCAATACCGTCCATAAGATGCTGTCTGCCGAAATATTTTAACACCTGAAACCAATCACCAACAATACATTCGGGTGCTACCATTGTGATTTTAGACAGGAAAGTCCAAGACTGGTGAAATCTTGACAGATTCTGGAGGAAAAACCCAGGATGTCTAAAAAAATATTTAATACCAATTTATCGATTTGTTTAGTATTTATAATGACGATTGGATGTAGTAAGCTAAGGACTGCAATATTTGTTTAGGATGACACTCACTCCGACTTTTAATAAAAAAATAAGTTTCCACACGACTGTATTAAATAAGATTTTAAAAATGTCAATGTCAAAAAACCCTTATCATTTTAAAAAGGCATTTTTTTAAACATATATATACATATAATTTTAATTTTTAATGGAACTAATTAATAGCATTTGCATATTCAAAAATGAATGGTTCTCGTTCCTATAACAAAAATATTCAGTTGCAATTGAATGCAATAGTAATAAAACCTTCCCTAACTTAAATAATTAATATTTATTTATAATTTACTAGTGTTCTAACAATATTTGTGATTTTTTTAATTCTAAGAAGTCCTGTAAGATAATATGCTCTTATTGATATAGTTGGCACCCGTATGTAATGCATACTTGCGGTTTTCTCTCAATAGCTTATGTATTTGTGTGCATACTGCATACATACATATAAGTTCGTTGATGGATGTACCCAAAGAAAAAACCTTTCAAACTCTTAATGCTTACTGGTTTGAAAAAAAAAAAAATAAAAGGAATAATAGGTAGATAATAAGAAATAGGACAAAAAATTACCTGTGTTACTGGGTCCTTCATGATCAAAACATCTGTGACTGTTCCAAACATATTAAAGTATTCCTTTAATTTTTCTGAAGATGTTTGCCAACTGAGCCCACCGACAAAGAGTTTTCCAGGTGCCGGATCTGTGCCATTGTTGTTAGGGGTAGATCTGCCCGATGATGTAGATTTCGCAGAGCAGTTGATATTAATTGCTCCGTTAATAGTATTCTGTTGTTGAACTTGAGCCTGTGCTAAGGCACTGATATTTTTGGTCTGTAACGGAGAGTTAGCAACAGCTGCCGATGGGAGATTCCCAGTAACAGCTACGTTATTGTTTATTGTCGCAACTAATGCACTATGTAATTCCCGGCTATGTTGATCAATGAGACCAGCATTATCGATCGGGTTACTGTGGGGATAAAAAAAGGTATCATCTTTTATATGATGCTGCAACATAATTGATGATTTTCTTGTGAACTCGATAATATAACAACAAAACAGCCACCACGGAATTTGCTTTAGATATAAGTGAGATGTTAATAATTTAGCGTTCAGAATAGTTCTAATTTAAATTTGTTTCTTCAAAATGCTTTTGTTTCTATGAGAACCAAGTTTGATTGTCGATTTGAAATCGATGTGAGGAAATTAGAAAATAATAATAGCGTTGCCCTAGCAAACAATGTTATTGATAACGCGAATGTTCATTTAACTTAATATATACACTATATTTTTTTTTGAAATGAAAAAAAATCACGTTAAACAATTTATTTAATTAATTTTGCTTCACTTCACCGAGAAATATTGAAGAAGAAAAAAAAGTAAAACTAAGAATTCGGCAGCGCACATAAACAAGTGTTAACGACTTAAATTTACTAAGGAAACTGAAATGGTTTCCTCTTCAAAACAAACTCGCAAAGAATGGTAGCTTACAACTGTTATGTGACGGAATTTCATTATTTCCATGTGCAAGAAAAGGAAGTGCGACTTGAGCTGTGTTTTTTTTTTTGGTTTTGTATTTTAACACAAGCGGAATTGAATCCTTGAAAATACGTTTATCTCTTTCTCTCGTACTCGAAATATAAAAACGAACGATGAGCGTGAATCAATTGTATAGGTAAGTTAGGTAGGCAAACGAAAAAAAAGGAACAAAATTAAACATCTGCGCAGGGTTTTTTTATGACTACAAAGCGCAGTTGGTTTTGAATATTCTTGTCCCTGTGTACTGCGTAAGGCTACATTGATGTGCACGCATCATTATAGGTTGGAAAAAATATACCTTTAATACAAAATAGAAGCGATTTCATACTGAAATAAAGAAGTTTAATCATTTATTATAATGCGCTCAATATATGTTTGCATATGTATGTATATAAAACATATAAAAAATATAAAACATATGAAGTATGAATAATAGTACCTAGGTAATTAAGTATTAGTCTATTGTATTGTATTGTTTACAGTTGAAATGGGACTTGACAAAAAACAGTTGCACTTAAAAATAAATTAAAGTGTCGCGGCGTCACCATACGTTTGTATATTTCATAAATAAAAAAATAGTATCTAATAATAAAAATCTAAAGTATCAGTGTGACACAAAACATGTTTGGGTTCACTAAATACAAATATTTTCATGGAAATTTAAATATTCGTTAATTACTTAACAGCCCGTTACTATTTTCAATTAGGACAAAGTTATGAAAAGTATTGTTTTCGTAAACATTTTCGAAATCTTGGTTTTAATTGATTCTTACATTACATTTCCCTCATTTTCATCAGTCTGCCCGTACTCGGTTCTCCTGCCTAAACAAAGCACATAGTTCAAATCTTAAAAGTTACATTACATTTCATACGAAAAATATAGTGAACCACCTTTTTGGGAATGTATATTGTAACGATGGGGTTTGTTCCGATGGGGTATAAAACGATTCGCATAGTCAATCATAGCCTTCTCATATGTCTTTGAAAGAAAATTCTCTATTAAACATATGAGAATGCTACAATCCGCTGTGCGAATCATTTAATACCTACCCTTTTTCATTCTATCGTTACTATAATTATCCTTAAAAACTGGGTGTGGTTAAAATGTTTTCTTATTTTTATGAATCCTAGTTCAAAATTTTTCAACGGACGATTATACCCCATGACATTTGTCATCGGTTAAAATAGCTTTTTAAAGAAAAATACCCAAAAAAACGGGTCGTGGGTTAAAATGATATATAAACGAAATGTTCATATTAATATTACCAAAGTAATTTCATAGAAACACTCTATGATTTTTCATTAATATTGTGGGCGTGGCCAATAATTTTATAGAGGTATTCAAATTGTCTAAATATCTTGTTCGGGTGCTTTTTT
The DNA here is from genome assembly GCA_932526625.1 of Rhingia campestris. NCBI lineage: Eukaryota > Metazoa > Arthropoda > Insecta > Diptera > Syrphidae > Rhingia > Rhingia campestris. The sequence continues at coordinate 57,356,441 of OW052183.1, forward strand.
GAAAATTTCTAACAGTTTGACCAAAGACAATGTTTATCTGAAAAGTGGTCATGGCAGTGGGCGGATTTTGGGAAATTATACACTTGTCCTGCTGGGAGCAACAAAAAGTACGTGTACCAAATTTCATCATTTAAGGCCCAAAAACTGGTGACGTACGGAACGACAGACATGGTTAAATCGACACATTGAAAGCGATTACATTATTTGATTATGCAATTTGACATATTCTTGCGCAAGGTTCTTTAAATTTTCGAAAACGATGGACAACGTCAATGGCCAAGTTTTAACCATGTTATATCGATTAATTGGTGTAGATAAGTGTATAGGTTTCTCAGATGAAAAACTGTGAATTTGCGCATGATTTTTTTTAATTTTTGATATCTCGCAAAATTTCCTAATTTGTAATTTCCTTTTTTGCCATAAAAATATAGTATAATTTGTATAGGTACTTTATTATAAACTGTTTTTCTCATATTTAAATATTCAGTGCAACAGAAGCTTCCACGACTAAGCTTTAAGCTTTCAAACTTTTAAAAACAAATCCAAGGAAGGAACATAATTGTACTCTCTCCGCAATTGGCGCTGCCATCACATAGTTACTGTCATTTATGCAAAGAAAAGGTTTATTTGTTTGCCAAGAGCTTTTCTATCGTTTTCAAGTTATTACTTGATGTTGAGTGAGGTACAGAGCAAGTATTGGTTTCGTAAACATATCGAACTGGAGATTTAAAACGAATCGAACATATGGTAGTAGCAAAGATTATGAATTCTATACAGATGACGCATTGAGAACAAAAACAGAAACTTTTGCTCAGTAGCTTCATGGTACGGACGGGCGGTGTGCATGAAAACACATGAAAAACAAGAACAAAACATATGGCGGGCTGTGCCAGCACGACCCGCCATAGAACAATTTTTCTTATATGGAGTGCGTCATCTGTGTAGAATTCATAATCTTTGGTAGTAGGTAAGTGTTAAGAAGTGAGTTGACAATTCTGTTAAGTTGTAGAAGTTGTAGGCCTGACTTTACTCTACGCCAGAAATTTAGAAGAGTATCGTGTTTTATATAATGTTTCAAAAAAAATTCATTCCCCTAAATTGCCAATTTGGCATATTACCATTATTATTATTTTTAGGGAAACACTGAAAGACATTTTTAAGAAGTATTGACGTTAAAGCAGTTCTCAGAAATTGAAGCCTCATGTGAGTCTAATTGGCACTCAGACTTTTTGTTTATCACGGTAACACTATTAATAGTTTGCATTTAAAAAAATCGTTTTGAAGGCTTTTAGTTAAGATTCCAAAAATTGGAATATATTATTTTACAAGAAATAGTATAGTAATTAATGAGAAAACAAACATGGATGACGTACAGAAAGTCCACTTAATAGAAAGAACAAATATCAATTTGATTAAAATTCTTAAGCTTTACATTATGTTTATGTGCTTTATTCAATTAAAATAACCATAATTTATTAGAAGAGATATTGTTAAACATGATCACACTTCATTCGTAGTTGCACTTTTGCACTTGCATTTTATGTCTTTTCATTATCACCTCCTTACCGAGTTTGTTGATGTTGATGTGAATACGTAAAGCGTTTTAAAAAAATAACAGTAGAAAAACTCTGCTCATTCCAACAGATCAATAAAAACTATACGTTCCGTACAGATGGTCGCGTGATAAGGGAATTGTATTTCAAGAAAAGCAATTTAATTATTTCTCAAACAAGTACCTACTTAAACCGCTCTCTTTCATAGTTTAAACAAATTGGATGCTAAACACTTAACGGGTATCCAGTATCCACTCATAGAATATTCGGCACAAAACAATAATCTCATATATATGATTATAAATCAGATAGACCTGGGTATAAATTCTGGTTTTAAAAATTGTGCAGCATTTATTAATTTAATTAATTTCAAATGAATTTCTGCAGCCAGCAGAATTTTTACTCGCGCCCCATATACACCTTAAGGTACAGTATTAAAAGAATTAAAAATGGCTTAGCAAATAGTTGGTAGTAACCTTACAATTTTTGTCAGAGAATTTAGAGATTTTAAATGAAGAAGAAACCAATATTGAGTTGATTGTCTAGCCTCCTTGAGATAATCTAAACCGCTTCTTTTAATAAACAGCTACATGATTTAAGGATGTATAAGCCCAAGAAATATAAAACAAATTCCATTAAGGTTAACCAGTGCATATTCAGCAATACCAAAACTCAAAACATTTTATCAAGGGTGAGTAGATTTAAAAATCAATACATATATGAGAATCCGGGACTCAGAAAATTTATATGACCCATATTATTTTTTGTTTAAATCGGGTACACAATTCCGAAATGCAGAACTGTCTCCGCATATCGAGAACTTTTTTCCCCCTTCGCACGCACCTGTTGGCAAAGGTGGCCTACCTTACATTACATGGAATTATTATTAGAGTGTACGCCAGTTATAGACAATCATCGAAAACTTGTTAACATTTAGCATCATTTGCACTTGGTCGTTTAATAATTCATTTATTTTGTCTTGTTACCTATAATGCATTGTTTTATTATTCACCGCTTGTACATTTTTTTCTCTATCAATATAGATACTAACTAACTATAAACCTGGATAGCTATTTATCTGATATTAATTAACTACAGAGTCTATATTGACCGAATTCTACACAAAAAATTTGTATATTTATATTTTTTTAAAGAGAGAAGAGAAATTTAAAACGTAGCTCAAAATGAAGATCAAAAGAATATATTTAGGAAAAAGTACAAAAACAAATGTGGAGATAATATTTAAAAAAAAAATGTAAATAAAAACAGAACTCTTAAAGTCATTAGCATTAGATGGTACCGGAATTCTATTTTCGAAAACCTTTTATGAGTTGGGGTCATTAAGTTTAAAGTAAATGTATCCAGCCAAATATAAATTCAACCGAATTTAATTTAGATACATACATACATACACAAAATTGATAGTGCATGTACATAAATCCGAAAAAGTTCATTGTGCAAGTCGAATAAGCTTAAGAAGGAAATAAAAAGCTTGGAATATAAGGGAAAAGTGTTTCCCTATGTCATTGTATTGAACAACCCCACGATAGATACATCCAACCCCTTAAATGTTAAATTTAGGAATGTGTAAATAAATTGCCTTCGTTAAGTGTGTTTGCGCAGGTTCGGTTAAAATATTTACATGTTGGTTACAGTGGTAAAGAGAGAGATACAACGAAATATATTTTCAATCGATTTTTTTTTTGCTGGAAAATGAATACAATTTTTAAGTTATACATATACCGAAAGATTAATTTATATGTTAAATAATTATTTCAGCTACAATAAAAAAAATGTTGATTAACAACAGCAAAATAAAAAACAAATACCAAAAAATCCTTTTGCAACATGATACCGGAATTAAGAAAATATGTTCCTTAAATACATATCGCAAATACTATTTAAATTCTATTCAATTTGGCTGTTGATTAAAGTTTTTTGGTTAGATATGTGTAAGTATGTCACAAATAGCTTTACGATTAAATCTTATTAACATTAGAATAAGGCGGAACGCTTGGTTAAAGTTAACCTAAAATGAACAAACCACGGATCTGATTTATTTAATGTTTATTCAAATCGGTATCTGCAGTAGGATTAATTAATTTTCTCCGTTCTCTATCGTTATCGCCGTTTCAAGTACTGCTATTAAATCCTTGTTTCTTAATTCTGAATTGGTTTGAACCCATGATCGTAGAGCTCGTAGCAAACTTGATATCATTAAATACCATTGGTTGCAGTTATATCAGATTTATATCAATGATGATAGAAGTACTATTACTACTTTTACCCCAGACCTAGCTTTTGTTCTTCTTGAACGAAGGCCAAACTGAGATTAGCTGAGTTGAGATTAGCTTTTTCTTAACAGTTGATCCTACTTAGATGATTTGTCGTATCGTTCCGAGGTAAGGGCCAGTAAATAACATTTTTATTAAAAATCGAACACCATCGCGCCACTGAAAAAACAGAAATATCTGTCATTAAAGGCAAATGCAGGAACACAAATTTAGCGTTTGCATTCATTTGAGAGTGCAAAGTTATTGTTTTTGGCACAAAGGAGAGGACATCCTGGTTAACACCGAATAACGGCAAATTTGAGATGCTCCTTATGGCTGTGTCACTTTTTAATGTTCGTCAGACTTTCGTATGAAGTGTGAAGCAGTGAAAAACTTAGGTGTTGTCACTTTCGAGATTTGAACTAGGGGCCCAGGACCAACGCAATAACCATTAGGCCATAGACCAGGGGTTTATACTAGTACAATTATATTATATTTAATTTAATCTATTTATATACACATTTATATATTTATTTACATTTATATAATTATGTATAATGTATATAAACAACATGTCTCTGCAATTAGCGCGGGCTTTACTGCCTCCAGAACACTTCAAGTTGGTTAAGGTTGATTTCTACTTGTGCGACCGACTTTTGATTGGGAATCGAAGACTCTGCGAGCCGGTGTGTTGGTGTCAATTCGCTATACATGTCCTAGCCATCTTAAACGTACAATGCCAAGTTTTGTTTAACATGTCTTTGACGCTATTCTATCTAAAATATTAAATAGCCGATCAACGCAAACGCTTTTGATACTGTCGATGCGCAAGCGCCGTAGAGCAGAAATGGGTTGATTAGAGGCTTGTATAGGATCTCCATTATTAGTTTGAGATAGGGGTCTACTAATAAATTGTCTTCTTAGCCATAAGCGAGAAGTTAATAGTGGAATGAGGTAAGCAAACTCCGGTACTATTTCAAAGTTATATTTGCCAATGGTGGTACAGTTCATAGGGTCTCCTTTTGTATGGATCGGACAAACGAATCTGAGGTTCCATTCTTAAGGCATACTTTATTCCGATTAAATTTAGCTTATAAGTTGGTTAATGTTACTTTCATAATCACCTCCGCTATTATTTCCGGCAGCCTTGTTAAGCTTAAGATTACTTAACTATAACTATTAATATTGACGTAAGAATAAGCATTGTTAACCAACAACATTTGTGATGCTAGAAATATGGAAATCGTTTTTCTTTAAAAATAAAAATGTATGTGTATGACAATTATTATGCTCGAATAAATACGAAAATGCACACGATCGTAATTGATCAACAACGTTTGTGATTTTGAAGAGAAAAAAGTGTGCTCTAAAGTATTTCTTGATATATGAAAAGCAAAAGCAAGAAAGTATGGCACAAAGGATAAATTACCGAAACAGTCATCAAAAATACTAGAGTGTTCAAGTTCCAGTACTATATCTATTATGTACTAGTGATCTACCAGAAAGTGATGAAATCACTCTAGCTACCTTTGCTGATTATACTGCTGTACTTTCTCTAAGAGAAACTGTCGAAATAGCTACAAAAAAGCTTCAAAAGGCAGTAAAAAATATTTGAGAATGGTCTAAAAATTGGCAGATCAGATTATATGACCTGAAGTCAGTCCATATAAATTTTACGCTAAAAATGTACAACACATTCCAGTATACATACAAAATAATGTAGTGGAATATTCAAATACATACATCCAAATTTCTAGGAATGACTCTAGACGCCAAACTGCGCTGAAAAGCACATGTAAAGAAAAACATATGAGAAGGCTACAATCCGCTGTGCGGATCGTTGAATACCCTATCCCATCCCATCCTTAAAATTAGTATCCGAAAAATGTGGGCTTTATGGCGATGAGATACAGAAAATGACATTGTAACAACATATTGTTCAGACAGTTTATCAAACCATTTGTGGTTCGACAAAAATCAACGTTTTTCTATTGCATATGCAACAAGTGGGCGTAGGTGAAAATGAAATATAGACAAAATGTTAATATTATCATTACGGAAGTATTTGCCCCAACAAATACGAACTTTTAAAATTGCGTTTTTATACCCTATCCCATAGGGGTATATTAGTTTTGATACATAGTTTGTAACATAGAGAAATCATTTTGCTACATATACCTCAAAGTATATGGATCGACTCAGAATAGCTAGCTGAGTTGATTAAGCCATGTCTGTCTCTCCGTCCGTCCGTCTGTACGTCACCGATTTTTAGGCCTTAAATTTTGAGCTAGGATAATGAAATTTGGCATATCGGATCCTCGTCCGTGCCTACAGAGCAAGTGTACAAATGTTTGAAATCCGCCCACTGCCATACCCCCTTTTTAGAAAAACTATTTTTTTGGCCAAACCTTATAGAATTTTAAAAAAAAAAGTGTCTGAGCAGCATATTTAGAGAATCGTAATATCTATATTTCGTCAATATAAAGTTTTTTGCCACGTCCAATTTTTGGGTTCGTTTTTTATAAAAAAAACGTTTTCTGGTCAAATTTTAAAATTTTGGAAAAAAATGTTGTTGCACAATCATTTGTAGTATTAATATGAACATTTCGTCAATAGACCATTTTAACCCACGCCAACTTTTTGGGGGCGTTTTTCTACAAAAACCATTTGTATGCCCTACCCCAAGGCATATGCAACAGAAAAACGTTGTTTTTTGTCGAACCATACAAAATTTTTATAAACCTTTTGAACAATATGTTGTGACAACGTCATTTTCAATACTTTATGACCATAAAGACCACATTATGGGGATATTAATTTTAAGGATGGGATGATATAGGGTATTAAACGATTCGCAGAGCGGATTGTAGCCTTCTCATATGTTTTTACTAAAAATGCCCCCAAAAAGTGGGCGTGGCAAAAAACTTTATATGAACGAAATATAGATATTCAGATTTTCTAAATATCTTATCTAGAAAGTTTTTTTTTATATTCTTAACCGTTTAACCAAAAACAACGTTTTTCTAAAAAGTGGGAGTGGCAGTGGGAGGATTTTGAAAATGTTTACACTTGTTCTTTAGCGTCGCATAAGGATCCTTTATACCAAATTTCATTATCCTAGCTCAAAATGTAAGACATAAAAATCGGTGACATACAAACAGACGGACGGACGTACGGACAGACAGACATGGCTATATCGACTCAGCTAGCGATTCTGATACTATATACTCGATCCATATACTTTGAGGTATATCTAGCTAAATTATTTCTCTATGTTACAAACTATGTATCAAAACTAATATACCCCTATGGAAAAGAGTATACAAAATAAATTGCTGATTAATTTAACGACTAGGTGCGATTCGTTGAAGACACACAAAAGTCAGTCTTCATGAAGGTTTTTTTATTTTAGCCCACGCCCACTTTTTGGGGCGTTTTTATACACTACCCCATAACATATGCAGGAGAAAAACCTTGTCTTTTGTAGAACCATCTTCTACGAGACTTTCTACCTTGTTGCGGTGAAGGAGCTTAGTACGATCAAAGATACTCGGGTATACCATCAGTTGAGATCCGAAGCCAAGAGTAAGTCATCCTCTCCTATCCCTCCCCCATCTTTACCCCCGCCTCCCACTTCCTAGCCCTCAAACCACCACTGGGTCGGATTAAGGTGTCATACGACCCGTGCCGATAATCAAACTGGGGACCCACTCAAAAAAAAGCTCAGCTGGGAACGGAGTATCCGAATACCTGTCGACCTTCAGATTAACTAGTCTTACCTGCGCACAGCGGATCTCTGTGCAGGCGGACCTCTTTTCTCCGCCACTCGTGGGATTCAACATAAAAAATTCTAAAAAAAAAAAACAAATAAAACAAACAAACCTCGATATTTTCGACAAACAAATGGCAGCTAACTCAGCCATACGTCTTAAAGCCATCCAAATCCTAAATATGGCCATTCAAAAATTATAAACGAATATACAAATGTTCCTGAAAACACCGATTACACACTCACCAGGTTGAACTTCGAGAAGAGTTCCCGGGTCACAATCCCAGATAGAACGTTATGAGAGAGCAACGAACCTGTGCTAAACGACTCGATCCACTTTTATACCGATGGCTCCAAAACAAATGACGGAGTGGGTGCTGGTGTCTTCTCCGACAGGCTGAATCTCGGCCTATCTTTCCTTCTTCCTGATCATTGCAGCGTGTTCCATTGCCAAGGATATTAGCATTTTCTCGGACAGCCAACCGGGCATCAAATCCCTGGAATCGTACTCAACAAATTCAAAGACGGCCCTAGATTGCCTATCATCTCTGCAGGAGATGTCAACGCATTTTAAAATTCACCAATGCTGGGTGCCTGGGCATAGGGAGCAGTAAGGCTTATGAACTCGCCAGAAATGGAACCAAATTACCAGTTGTACCCGACACGGGTGCAATAGGTATTCCTATAGCTACATGCAAAGGCTTATTAGCGCAACATGCTAACAGCAAATCAAACCTTAGATGGAGTCTTGACGTCATGACGTGTCAAACAACAAAACAAATTAGGCCAAATCTAGAATTGAGAAGATCAAATGGACTGATTTCGCTTGATAGACCGTATATTTGCGATACCATAGGTGTCATCACGGGACACTGCTTAATAGGTAGTCACGAAGAAAGGCTGGGACTTTTCTCAAACGACTTCGGAGCTGCATGGACGAGGAGGAGGAGCAAACAATACTTTATTTCCTTTGTAACTGCCCGGCCCTTTCAAACAAAAGGAAGCTACATCTTGGAGCTTACTATTTTCAAAATCTCAGTGATTTGGCAAAAACGGGAGTGAAAAGCCTCATCCGCTTCATCAAAAGCTCAGAATAGTTTACCCACGGATAGTAAGGAGTTTGGACAAGATCCACGTGGTATCACAACGGACCAAAATGGTCTAAGTGTGCTGGCGAACACTGGCAGCCACTCTAACCTAACCTTTGTAGAACCATAAAAGTGTTCTATAAACTGTCTGAACAATTTGTTGTGAAAATGTCATTTTCTATATTTTATCCCAATCGTGTTTTAAGCCAAGTCCACCTTTTGGGGATTTTAGTGTTACAGATAGGATGGGATAGGGTATTCAACGATCCGCACAGCGGATGTAGACCTCTCATATGTTTTTAGATCGGTTTAAAGTCCCTCACTATTGTAGAAGGTACCCTCGCGATAATACCTCTGCATATCTTTCGATGATTTTTACTTCATGCGAACCCAAAAAAAATTGAACATGCTCGTAATACTTTAACAACGTTTGTGTTTCTTAAAAAAATCAGTTGATTTCCTCAGAGTTAGGGTCAGAACGCAAACATAAACACAGCTGTTACCAGATACCCATAGATGTAACTATGATCGATTTGTTGACTTGAATATGAAACGTTGTTTATTATAACCGCAAACGTGTTGTTTCAATCACAAACGTGTTTGTTTTCATAATATAAAGTTCAATTTTAAATTAAATTGTTAATTGAGTATAAAATCAACATTGATCAACAAAACATTTTAAAATGTTTATGATACTTTTCTAAAAAGAAATGATTATTATATATTTTTGAGTAGAAATATATACCATATCAGAAAAAGATCTTTGCATTTTGCAACAATCATTGCAAATATTCTAGCGGAAAGCAATGTTGGTCTTTCCTACCATTTCGGATTCTTTGATGGAACATATACAGTCCTTAATCGTCGTCAGTTCCGTATAAACGTAACTCCTGTCATTGGGAAATAATTTTAGGGATGTAAGAACCAAATGAATTATAGTATTTTTGAAATGTAAGCAACACCTGAAAATCATTAGCTTTTATGTCCTTTCTCTAAGGCACCTCTTTATTTTCGGCAGATGACAGTGGGAGAGTTTCCAAGACGAAGCAAATTTTTGTGTCAAAATTCTTCACACCCAGATATTCAGGAGGAGCAATGAGGAGAATTCGCCTCTATACGGATGCGGATTTGTCATACTCATAAGTGACAGATTAAAAAGAAGTCAAGGCCAAATAACCCTTATAATGTAGGAACAAAGGAAAACAAAAAAAAAAGGCTGCCAATGGATCTAAGCATCTAAAATATCCTTTTTGGCTATTTTTTTGGAAGGTATATTTAGCTTATTACCAGATTCCAGGATGATATGAATTGCGGAAGGAATCCTTCTGACGCATGTTGGGGCAAAAGCTTTATTAGCATCTTTATCTATTACCGATCCTGTTTGGAAGTAAAGCTTAACATTGAGACTTGCAATGATTTCAAGGTAACGCTCTTCTAATGACGGGAGCCCGGCCTCAGCGAGTAAATTTTTGATCCGTGTGGTTGGGAAAGCGCCTAGGCTTCTCCTCGCTGCTTGGTGATATGTAGGTGCTATTATATTTTTGGTTGATTTTGGGCAGGAACCATAGATGGCCAAAGCGTAATCCAATTTACTTAAAACTAACAACCTTGAGATATTACAGAGTGTATTAACATGAACATTACTTTTTCTTGATGATAAATACTTAATGATATTGAGCCTTGCTGCTAATGATTTCTTAAGGTTTATACAGTGAGGTTTCCAATTATATCTATTATTTATTATTAGTCCTAAATATAATTGATACCAAGAGCCGAAAGCCGTTGCTGCTAGTTTGCTCTTTCTAATATATTTGTTACAATTTTAAATTGTATAATAATAAAATATCCTTTTTATTTTATTTTGTTATGCGTAAAAAAGTATGCAGTCGTAAAAAAGATATCAGTGTTATTCAATTTGTTTTGATACGTATGTCCAACGATGTATTTATTTATTTTATGATACTCACATAAAATGTATAATTTCAAAAAGGTGTTGTTTAAACAAAAAAAAAACATTTTTATTATATTTGTGGAGAATATGTGTTCGAAAATTCTAGGACAAATATTTCTGAATTCTGAATTCTGAATTTGTCATTTGGATACAAATGACAAGTCCTGGGCTCCTAATTGTGTTTATAAATCTTGTTTTGAATACTTACGATTGTGGAAACCGAGCTAAATGAGATTAACCAAATATGTACTACATATGTGCAGCTTCCCATACAACATTCAGTTGACGACCCAGTTCCATCGGTTTCAAATAATGTCCGCATGAATATGATTTAGAATCTAAACCATCAGAAAATGATACTGACTTTGAAAGTTAGCCAGATCACCAAAGTTTATGGAGAATGAGCTAGATGATCTAGTAAGAGATTTGAATTGTTGGGATCACGACCGAAATAAAAAAAATTGCTTGCTCCAGGCGAAAAATTTACTTTATATTGAGAAAGAGATAAAAAGTTACGAGTTAATTTGCTCAAGAAGAAAATCCTGTTTCTTTGCTCCGCTATTAAATGCTTGTTGATTAAAATGGGCGAATGGCGTTAATTCATTGATAGCTGAATACGTAGTCTTAAATGTATTTTTTTAAACAAAGGAAATAAATACGCAGGGATACCTATTGTTCACTGCACAAAGTTAAAGGAAGAATATTGCAACATGTAATTTGGGTACATTTAAAAATGGTGAATATTCTTCTCTGTTAGCAAGTACGGTTACACTAAGTTTACCTTTTTAATATGTCTCTGGGACAGCAGAGCTAAACAGCACATTGGGTAAACAAAAATTGGCCCTTAACATGCCGTTTGACACCTGGTAAGCAAAATGTCCCCAAATCAAACATCTTACGAAAAATAGAAGATTACTGAATGGACAGCTTTTGTCTCAGTGATGCAAAACATTCTTGGAATACAGAAATAGTAGATCTTCCTTTACAATTAAAATATTAAAAATGGCATTGACATAACATACTGTTGACACAGTTTATCAAAATCTCTTATGGTTCGACAAAAAACACCGTTTTTCTATTGCATATGCTATGGGGTAGTGTATACAAATCGTTTTGTTAAGAAAAGGTTCCCAAAAAGTGGTCGTGGGTAAAAATGATCTATATAGACCTATAATAATGTTTATATTAACATTATCAATGCTTTTGCATCAAACATTTTTCGAATTTCCTTAAATTTTTACTGAGAACCCTTTTTTACCAAAAACGCCGCAAAACAAAAACCAAAAATAACGTTTTTCTGAAAAGAGGACGTTGAATTGGACGGATTTTGGAAATTTTGACACTTTTCAGCTGAGAGCAATAAATAACACGTGTACCGAATTTCATCATTATATAGTCCGTTCAACATAAATTGTCAGTACACAGAAGATAGGGATGTTTGCCTCTCATTTTTTCTTTCACAACTAGTTGGGCGTTAGATAAAAATGTCAAGCATGTGAGAATTTGACGATTTTCATAATTTGGACAAAATAAACAATAATATTCATTTTGTTTTTTTATGCTTAAAATCATATAAATAATGTCAAAATGTAAACGTTTATTCCGGAATTCAAAGAAACCGGCGCATATGTGAATTGGCCAAAATTGAAAATCCGGTTTTTAGATAGTTAGGCAAAAAATAAATATGTGGAATTGTTGCAAACAGTTATAGTAATGTATAAATTAAATTTCATTCAATTTGACAAAAAAGTTTGCAAGAAATTGACAATTTTCTTTCTATGGCCTAAACGCAAAAATCAGTTTTATGAATTTTATCGAAAAAAAATACAAACTGCACGAAACTTTAAATACAATTAGAAAAATACACGAAACATCAAAATACTTACCGCGCGCTACGCAAACCTACGCAAATATACTTTTTCTTAAGGAAAACAGCTTACAGTTTTGTAACGGAATTTCCACATATTATAAGAATTGCAAAAGATCAAAATAAGATCCCCACAATAACACTCACTATTAAGAACTTTTGATTAAGAAGTTTTTGAAAAATAATAATAAATATTATTTTTTTATAAAGTTTTTCTTCACGAGTACATGTTTCTTTCTTTTCTAAACATAAGTCAGTTATAATTCGAAAACCATATCTGATGAAGAAATATTCTTATATATTTTGAATAAGCATATTTTCAGTAATCAGCAACTGTTCAAATATTTCACCCAACAGATATTGTTTAAACTGGTGAATCAAACCAAATTAAAATAATTTCTAACGAATTGGGGAATTCTTGATAATAATAATTGACATCCTAACTAATAGGAATAAGTTAGTTAGTACCTACTTAGGCAATATAATATGCACCACCTAACAGAATCAGAAATGAAATGAATCGATCACAATTCTAATTAATAGTCTCCATCTGTTTACAACTTTTCCAATTTCATAGCTTTTTTATCTTGCTTCGTGATTGATAAACTTGTTTGCTATTCTATGAGTGCTGACTTATTTGAATCAATGCAATACGATGTTCTGGCGTTCGTGCCAGTTAGCAGTAGCTGTGTCCCTTGAAAAACTTAACACAATTTAAATACGTTCTTGTCAATTTTAAATACGATATAATCCAAATTGCCAACATATTTACGACTTTATATATTCATTAAAAGTTTCAAGGGTTCATTAATAACAATATTTATAGTTTTTTAAATGCCAAGGACCTGAGATACCATGCATTTTCCTTAATTCGTTTTAAACGTATTATATTAAAAAGGATTGCTAATTCAGAGCTTAGTGCCTTAAAATTATTTTCATTGAAATACAAATCTACTTAAATTTATTAGTTATAGATTCCGACCTTTTTTGGTGATAGAGCTGGGTTTTCGCCTCAAGTTGGTCATTGGCAAAAAATCGTTTGCCAGTTTATTGACAAAGGATAATTCAATGACAGCCAATTTTACGTTACGAACACTTACATTTTTTTAAATAATTCTTTTGTCAATTTGAAATCGACAAGTGAAAGCTTAAGCCAAAGTTTGTATTAATTTTACCATGTGGAAATTTGGGATAAATTTTACAAATGAAATCGAATGTCATTTCGGGTCGTTTCGGAATGCCATCGGGGTTCCAAAGAGACGATTTTTGTTCATCTGATATTGCGTTTTGGCAATATTACCGCAAGATTACCGGATTTGGATACCATATTCATAATATTACAGCCTTGATTATTATTTTATTCTTTTCACTATTTAATCTTAAAACCAAAAACCTTTAATAACTTTAACCCATTTAAAGCATGTGGCCATGGGGCGGTTAAGGATAGAAGTCAATCATTTATGATATATGGTCAAAAACCACAACAATAAAGCCTTTTTGTATTGAAACCATTCTTTTAGTATTCAATTAAAATTTTGTACAAAACGTTTGCAGTGATATAATCATTTTTCAAGGAAGTTTGCTAAAATATCTAAAAGGGTCATTAAGCTAGTTCTGTTCTCTTTCTAAATATAGAAATTGTGCAACATGCCCACTTTTTCATGCCGATTTCTTACGAAAGCAGTTTTTGGACAAAAGAAATTGGAAACATATGAGAGGCTACAATCCGCTATGCGGATCGTTGAATACCCTATCCCATCCCATCCTTAAAATTAATATCCTCAAAATATAGGCTCTATGGCGATGAAATACAGAAAATGACATTGTCACAATATATTGCTCAGACAGTTTATCAAAATCTTTTGTGGTTCGACAAAAAAACAACGTTTTTCTATTGCATATGCCTTGGGGTAAGGCATACAAATGGTTTTTGTAAGAAAACGCCCCCAAAAAGTGGATGTAGGTGAAAATGATATATAGACAAAATGTTTAATTTATCATTACGGAAGCATTAGCATCAAAAGTTTTTTCGAATTTTTTTAAAATTTGGACAAAAAGCGTTTTTTACTAAAAACGCCGCCAAAAAGTAGGCGTGGCAAAAAAATTTGTATGGACGAAATATAGATATTAGGATTGTCTAAATATGTTGCTAACACACTTTTTTGAAATTCCTTACGGTTTGGCTTAAAACTACGTTTTTCTAATAGGGGACGTGGTAGTGGGTGGATTTTAAAAATGTTTATACTTGTTCTGGTGACTCGGACAAGGATCCTATACACCAAATTTCATTATCCTAGCTCAAAATTTAAGGCCCAAAAATCGGTGACGAACAGACAGACGGACGGACGGACACACAGACATGGCTAATTCGACTCAGCTAGCGATTCTGAGTCGATCCATATACTTTGAGGTATATGTAGCAAAATTATTTCTCTATGTTACAAACTATGTATCAAAACTAATATACCCCTATGGGATAGGGTATAAAAATGGAAATTAAAATTTCGCATTTCCTCATACCATGTATCTTTACAATGTGTATTCAGGTTAACAATGTCTTTGTCCACTTTGTACACGAGTTGTATTTCTTCAGCTACTTGGTAAATCAACAGTTTTATGCTAAATTTAAAATACTGAAAGCTTTCCATGGTAACTTTAAATAGATAATACACCGATTATTAGAATGTTTCATTTTTGTTGTTCAAGTATGAACAATTGTATTTATTTTATTATACGCCTTAAATCAGATATGTTAACCATATTAATACAGATAATAATAACGTAATTCTTTTACATCTTATGCTGACCACAACTAACTTTAGAAAACATTTTAAATAAAGATTCCAGGATATTGCATATAAACTAATGTGAAATAGAAAATCTGTGTTTGGATAAATCATATCTGCACTCTGTCTAAAATCTATCACAACAATTTCATTATGATACCTGAGAAGAAAAACTAAAAAAAAAATAGCCACATACATGAAATTCTTTCAGCATCATTTCACACCGAAGATTTAATTTCATACGTATCCTGGAAAGCTGGTTGGAATCAGAAAATATATTCGCAGCATACTTTCCAAAAACACATAGAATCTGGCGAAATTTGTTAATACCTCACTGAAATCTAATAGAAAGGGGATATCCTTTATGTACCCGAAATCAACCCTCATTTTTATTATCTTATTGTACAACTAGAACCGCTCCCTATTCTTTACACATCCTTCTGCATTTAAGTGTGTATACTTATTATATTTCACTGCAAATACACACTCTCATAAATGACCACCCTCATTTTATCCTTATCACATCACAGGTTCTATCGTCTACCCTTACTATACATGTATTCGCAATACATTCGTAAATATTCCACCCCTCTATTTCCAAGCTTTAACAACAACAAAATATACGAGTTCAGATACAAAAGCGAATAGGTTTCTTCCCCAATACCAACAACTACTACCACTTTAATCCAGGAACTTCTAACGAGTACACCCTCAATTTGATGGTGTTATCATGTGTATACCAATACATTACCAACACATTCATATATTAGTTAAATTTTGACGAAAGAACGAAAAAGAAAATCCTTCTATGGTTTTCAATGGAACATTTCTACCCTCATATCGCTGCAGATGGGGTCTTTCAGTCAGCTTTTGATATTCGTATGTAAGAGGTTTCCCTGTTTTAAGCAATTCTTTTCTGGAGCGGTATATATAATCATATCTCGGATACGGATTTTACTATCATCCTCCTACAAAGTTTTAAACATTTTTATCAATAAAATAACGTTCGCTTCCTGAAATCAACGAGTGGATTACTTTTTTCGAATTAGAGAACCAGTGATATTGTCCTGTCACAGCAGTACTAATTGCAAAGTTTACTGCTGTACCGGGACATTAACATTGTTTTTCTATTAAAATTCATCACTAATATAGGTATAAAGTGAATTCAAAAACAGAAATTCGGTGAAAAAAAATATAAACGGAGTATCGTTCGAAAGTATCAACTGATTATTTTTCTACAATGGAAATAAAGTGTGCACTTTATAATATATAGGGCAGAACATCATTTTTGTGGATTTTTCAACATCGACATTTTCTTCTTTTGTTTATATTTCAGTTTTAAAAAAATCCATAGACTGTGAAAATTAAGATATACCTACACATATTTGGCTTTATCGTCGGAAGTGCTTTATATTTTTCTGTATAGATAGTTGAAAAATCGATTTCTTATTGAGTCATTTTTGAAAACGTTTAGTAAAGAATAGATCCGCGCGGGACAAAATCAATAAAAAGAGAAAACTCAACGTTTCAACAAGTTTTTTTTTTGTTTAATCTCGTGGAATTGAATTAAAAAGCTTCTTTTCATTGCATATTCTTGTATCATTTTGTTTCTATGTGCTAAAATATGTACTAAAACTGCATAGTGATATGGTTTAATTTTGATGTATCTTTTAACTTTTAGTAAATAATTTGATTTTATAAAATTTTCATTACAATTAACAAAAAGGAAGAAATGACTAGTCAACAAGAGATCAAATGCCACTCCCTGCAAATGACTGTACAAACATTTTGTATAGTCATTATCATCGATATAGATTTTTTTCTTTATGAAGGCAGACAAAAAGAATAAACAAAGTGGAATGAAGGAATAACGAAGATTTTAAAGGAAAACTATGATATACCAAGGGATGAAATTTATGTGGTATATTGGAATATGTATATTATGTATTATTAAATGGCACAGGGGATGGTTTTCAATTTTTTCGCTTCGTTTTATTCTCTTAGTTGAAAATAAATGGTAAAGGGTCATTTCCTTAGAGATATTTACTAATCCAATTTTTGTTCAAATCCTGGTTAAGTTTTTATTTAAAGCAATATATGAAGACGGGACATGAAAACCAGTTATTTAATAAGATAATATTCAATATACATTCCCACATGCATTGACATCTTTTTCAAAAACAAAAATACGTTTCTATGTTTTTATATATTAAGCTATAATATTGGACATCCCAAAGCTTCATTACTTTTTCGAGCAACTTGACAAAATAGTAAAATCCTACGTGGTTTTGATTTTACTATTTTGTCTCCATAAATGTTATAGAGAAACGCGTTCCTTCATAGTTATATCTAATATATTCGATTTTCAAATAAGATTTTTATGTTAATAGCAGTGAAATAACGCAAATAATATTTATGTGATGTTTAACCGAAATCGAAAACAGCGAACCATGTGTGTAGGATGCTGGATATTAGTGTACAAACTCTTTAGGTGTGCAAGCGCACAATTCTTTTAATACACACACACTGCCACACCCGCTTTAAAAAGTCTTTGGTAAAAGGTTTCGGACAAATCAACAAATTTTATGTTTGATCTAATAACTACGAATATTTTTTTAAGAAATAAAGCAATATAAGAATTGTTGGTGCAACAGGCACTTTAAGACCCAAGGCGTATATTTCTCTCAACTTAACCATTCTTGTAAGCTGAGTACTAACAGCTTTTAAGCTTTTTTATGAGAATAAATAAATCTTTCAAGTAAAACTATTAGATCATCGCCCGAAGGAGTTGTCAGATAATTTTGATATTAATGAACAATTTCCTGCAACTTAAAGAATAGCGCCAAGAAACCACGACTGTAACAAAAATAGATAATAGTAATAAATTGTATTAATTAATTAATCCCAACAAAACATTGATGGTCGCCCTATCAGCGTTGACAAACGCAATTGTTATTAGTAACTCAAGTTCATGTCTAAATGAACGCAGCAACACCTATAACGTACAATAAATTGCAAACAAATAATCGACTTGAAATGTAATAACATTTAAATATCGGAAAAAGCATAGTACTCTTAACTGTTTTGTATGCACCTTAAAATATACAATACTTTTGGTCACCATATTAAAATAAATACACAGACTATTAAAATGTTGATATTTGAATTAGTTCTAACCTTTTAATTTAGTTAAAATATATTTTTTTTATTTCGTTAAGTTTTTTTTGAGAAAATATATGAACTACATAATTTAAAAAAAACTATATATTAGTATATATTTCCGTACCAATTTTTATAAATATATATTTATATAAAAATTATCCAATTTTTATAGATTGTTAAGTTGGATATATGAATACAACGAAGTTTGATAAAAACTTGATGTTATATTGGCCGACGTCCTTAATAGCGTTAATATTGAGATTAATAAAAACGTAATTTGTTATAAATTAGTAAAGGCGTAGGTAAATTATGATTTTCTGTTGTCGGACAAAAATTGAAAGAAATAATTAGAAGAATAGTTTGCGAAAAATTGTCCGATTCTATTTGTCTTTTTCAAATAGTGGTTATTCCAAGTTTGTGGGAAAACTGCATTGAGAAGCCTGCAATGCCCTTTGCGAATCGAATACCCTATCCCATTCCATCCTTAAATCAAAGATTTTAAAAAAATGAGCGTGACTAAAAACGTTATAGGGATGAAATAAAGAAAATGACTAAGTCACAACATATTTTTCAGATATATGATATATGCAAATGAGGAATGGTATACAAATGTTTTTTTTGTAGGAAAACGCCCACAAGAGGTAAGCGTTGGTTAAAATGATCTAAGGACGAAATGTTCATATTATTATAACCAATGATCTTGCATCAAATTTTTTCTTCGAATATTTTAAAATTGTCATTAAAACGTTTTTACTGAAAACGCCCCAAAAAGTGGGCGTCACAAAAATCTTGAAATATATATATTGCGTTTATCTATATATGTTGTTTCAACACTTTCAAAATCCCTTACGGTTTAGACATAAAATACTTTTTTCTAAAAAGGGCGTGGCAGTGGGCGGATTGCAAATATATTTACACTTGTTCTGCTGGGAGCATCAAAGAGAACGTACACAAAATTTCATCATTCTAGCTAAAACTTTAAGGCCCAAAAACTGGTGACGTATGGACGGATGGAAGGACATGGCTAAATTGACTCAGCTAGCTTCTGAGTTGACCCATTTACATTAAGGTACATCTAGGTAAATTATTTATCTATGTTACAAAATATGTATCAAAACTAATGTACTCCAATAGGATAGGGTAAAATTACTGTTTGTTTTGAATAAAGGATTGAGTAAAAGCAAAGAGTATAGAACTACATAGAGTACGCATCACATCGAAACAATTTGTAGCCGTTTCAGACGAGGGCGCTAAGTGCGAAGGGGAATTTTTGTCGTTCGGATGTATCGGCTAAGCTATTGTTTGATGCTGGGGTAGCAATGTGAACACCATGGTAACAATATCGGTACACCACATCCTACATCCTTTAGCAAAACTAAAATCGTTGAGTTTTCATTCCTCAATGCTTAAATGGTTTCATAATTATTTAACAAACAGAAAGCAAATGGTTAAGATCGATTGTTATACTTCTGGCGAAATCGATGTTACATCCGGTGTACCGCAAGGTGGCCATTTAGACATATAGCTTTTTATATTGTTTTTAAATGACGTTCATGATATTTTTAAATTTTGCAACGTTTCAACTTTCGCGCACGATTTAAAATTATATTCTGGTTTAAGTAATATAACAGACTGTATCCGGTTTCAGTATGATATAAATAGATTGTCGGCATGGTGTAATCATGACGCTATGGAGCTTAACATCTCGAAATGTAAAATGTTTACAGCATTCCGTATAAATGCACCTATAATAAATGATTATTATATGAACGATCTTAGACTTCAGCGTATGGAAGAAGTTAAAGATCTCGGGGTCATATTTGACAAACAATTAAAATTTTCTTCTATAGCGAAATCAAACTCAATGTTAGGTTTTCTAGAGCGAAATTGCAAAGTCTTCCGAGACGTGTTTAGCTTTAAAACTATATACTGCTCGTAAGTCAGGCCCCAGTTGGAATACACATCCATCATATGGGATTCGCCATATGTAATGCAGGCACTTAGATTAGAAAGAGTTCAGAAAGATTTCACGAGGTATGAATTCCGTAAATTATTTACGCTTGAATTTCGCCCTTAGAAGAATTGTCTAGTTATGATAAAAGATGTGAACAAATTTACTTGCAAACCTTAAGATTCAGGCGTAAAGCGATATTCTGAATTATCATGTTGTTTCACCGGAATTGATTTCTCTTATTAATTTGTATGCTCCCAAAGAATCGTTTAGGGAGCAAAATTTGTTAATGTCGAACTATGGCACTAATAAGCCTATTAAAAGATGCATATGCATGTTTAATTTGACATGCATATGCATGTTTAATTTGATAAGCAACAAAATTGATTTTTGTTTGTACCGGGTTAATTTTAAATTTTTTTTTATATTCAATGGTTTTAAATTAATATATTGTTTACTTAAGTAGTCTATAAGGTTGAAAAATCGGTAGATGATCATCTAAGTCGCGCAACAAAAATAAAGTTGCGTAAAGCGATCTAACATCTGTATTTCGTCCATATAACATTTTTTGCTACGCCAGCTTTTGGGGGGCGTTTTAAAAAAAAATAATTTAGCTAGATATACCTTAAACTTAGTATATCGACTCAGAATCGCTAGTCAATTATGCCATTTCTGTCCGTCCGTCCGTACGTCACCAGTTTTTGGGCCTTAAATTTTGAGCTAGAAGGATGAAATTTGGTACACGTGCTCTTTGCTGCTCCCAGCAGAACATGTGTAAAAAATCTTGAAATCCACCCACTGCCATGCCCCTTTTGAAAATAAACGTAGTTATTGGCCAAACCGTAAGGAATTTTGAAAAAGTTTCTGAACAACATATTTAGACAATCTTAATATCTATATTTCGTCTATATAAAGATATAGTTTTTGCCACGCCCACTTTTTGGGGGCTTTTCAGTAAAAAAAACTTTTTCCGGTCAAATCTAAAAATTTTTGAAAAAAATGTTGATGCAGAATCATTGGTAATATTAATATAAACATTCGTATATAGACCATTTTAACCCAGGCCTACTTTTTGGGGGTGTTTTTATACGCTACCCCATACCATATGCAGGAAAAAAACGTTGTCTTTTGTAGAACCATAAATGTGTTCTATAAACTGTCTGAACATTTTTTTGTGACAATGTGATTTTCTATATTTAATCCCCATCGTGTTTTAAGCCATGTCCAATTTTTGACATTAGTTTTACAGATGGGATGGGATAGGGTATTCAACGCTCCACACAGCGGATCATTACTGTAAATGAATTGAGGGTTGTCATTGAGATAACTAAAATAATAGAAGTACATATTTTTAAGAATAGAGGGGGTATCAATAAATGATATGCTGAAGTTTTCTGCGAATATGTTTGATATAGTTAGAGAGCTCGATGTTTTCGAATTATTCTAAGAGAAGTTGGTTGGTGGATCTGGATATCCATGCGATTTTCTCTTCTGATTGACAAATCCCTAAAAGCTCCTCATATTAAAAAATGATTGCTCAATTTTTATTTTTTTATATTATTATTCGGTCTACAGTAGAAAAAAACAAGACTATTTGCTGTGCAAATACAAATGTATTTATATTTTTTTAATGATTGCAATCGTTAATTTATTGGATTCAACATTATAATAATGCAAAAATTGTAACTCGAGTTTTTTTTCCCGACCGCTAGCCTTAAAGGTGCTAGGTGATATAACGTTGAAGCATTATGTTTTTCATAGACAACATCTTCTAAAAATGTTTTAAAATAAATACATTGTTTTGAAGGCGAATTATGCATTTAAAAAATAAGTAAAAATAGAAGCTCAACCGTTTTAACAAACTTCCCCTTAAATTTGTTATGGCATCAGAGCTCATCCAATAGTGTGGGTACCTACCTAAAAAGCTTTTTGAACGTTATTTCGTTATTTGACTTCAGGTTCTAGGAACGGATATGGAACCATGGTTTGTGTATTTGCTTAGCGATTGAAATGTGAAGGTTTTTATAAAATTTTAACAGATGTCGGTAGTTGAAAATAAAGTTAGGTACATGATAGTATGATACACATACAATATGCTGATTTGCAGAAGCAGTTGTATGCTCAAGTAATTATTCTCAATCCTCTCTATGCTGTTTTCACGCTTTTGTAAATTTAACAAACAACCCTCACAGGAAAACCCAAAGCTGAGACTGGGCTGAGGTATTATTTGTAAATAATGGGAGGAAATGGGAAGATGTTAGTAGGTAAAGTAGATGAATAATAAAACGCGTGGTGGGTGCACGACTTGGTGGTACCAAACTTTCACTTTCGAGTTAAGGGTAATATTAAAGTAAACAAAATCAAAGAAACTATAACTAAATTAACTCTTAATACTGAATTTTCTCGAAAAAAAATGATAAGCAGTTTTATTACAACGTTAACATTAATATCTCTATGCAGTTAAAACAAAATCGCCTTATACTTTTTTGAACAATTTATATTGGAGGAACGTTAATAAAAGGGCTAAAACAAAAGGGCTAAAACCAAAGCTTGAACAAAATCAGTTCAGCCGTTTGGGGGAACAAGCAAGTATGGATTACCATAGGACGGACGGAATTGCAGCAACCATTTTTTTCAACAATTAGAATCTCGAGTTTAAAAATGTTCATGAAAATAATACCTTCCTCATGGAATAGAAATAGGGTGCGGTAGTTACAAATACTTCTTGGAAATTATAGTTTAATTGGTTTCCTAATTACATTTATATTTGTAAAACAAAATGAATTCTACAAATCAGTATATTATAAAGTAAATAATATATTACCAAATATCACAAAATCTAAGCTAAGACATACATATTGATAATACGGTGCTTTTTTTAACTGGCATTAGCTACACATCACGAAGTATTCATTTTTCATACAAACCGCTTTGTCCGTTCATGAGAAATACAAAATTTGAAATAATAATAGTTTTTTTTTTGCTTTTCAGCAAAGCTAGACAACTAGCATACCAAACTTATTTGGGGGAAATGTTGGTTGAGGCTTATCTTCCCCTAGGCTGTAGCGGCACTTAGTTAAGTTTTTTTTTTAATAATACTAAAGTAAAAAAAATTGTTAAGTTCATTACCGGCGACATATTTATTTTAGGCACAAATATGTCAATATTTGCGCAGATACAGGATACCCAACTTAGGTTTTTACGAAAAGAAAAATTTGCCACGCCACTTTTTTTATTTATCTATAATCGGAGAACGGCTGCACCGATTTGGTTAAATGTATTTTTAAATATTTGTCATAACCCAACTTAGGTTTTTACGGAAAGAACAATTGACCACGCCCACTTTTACGTGCACTTTTTTTGATTTATCAATAATCGCAGAACAGCTGCACCGATTTGGTTAATTTTGTTTTCTAATGTTCGTCATAACCCAACTTAGGTTTAAACGGCCCACTTTTTTTTTATTTATGTAAAATCGGAGAACGGCTGGGCCAATTTTTTTTAAATGTTTGTACTAATCCAATTTAAATGTTTAGGGGAAAGAAATTGACCACGCCCATTTGTAAGCCCACTTTTTTTTGATATATGTAAATTCGAAGAAGTACTTGACCGATTTTACTAATTGGCATTTAATCAAGAGTTGCGACGCGAAAAATAATATGATTGCGATGCATTGAGGGAATCCGTTCGGAATTCAGTTCCACTGTTAAATCAACAACGACAATCTACGTACGACACTCTTATAAAAGTTGTGAGCGATGGAACTGGATGGATGTTTTTTTTGGACGCTCCCAGTGGAACTGGAAAAAAGTTTTTTGATCGAATTGATTTTGGCAACTATGCACTCGCAGAATGATATTGCACTTGCACTTGATTCATCAGGAATTGTATCTACATTGTTTGAATGCGGTAGACTTGCTTAATCAGTTGCCATTGAATATGCGAATCAATGAAAATTCAACTTGCAACATTTCCAAGAAAAGTGCAATGGCCAAAGTTTTGCAGCAAAGCAAACTGACCGTTTAGGTTGAGTGTAAAATGGCGCATAAAAATTCTTTGGAGGCATTAGACAAAATGATGCAAGATTTAAGAGACAATCATAGACGGTTTCAGGTGATTTTCGGTAAACATTGCCAGTAATTGCACGGTCAACGCCAGCCGATGAACTTAATGCATGTTTGAAGTCGTCGGTTTTGTGGAAACACTTCGAAAACCTGAAACTCAGCTAGTACGCTATTAAAAACTACATTAAAGAAGGCAGGGTTTAACAAACTATAAGAAATGTTAGCAGCAAGAAAGAAATCTTTCAGGGAAAACTGCACTGATTCAAGGGCAAATAAAATTAATGATCAAAGCTATATAGCCATATAAATATTGCTTACAACGATAGAGTAACGACTTGTTTGCTGCAATGTTGTCAGAAAATTCAACTACCAACAAACGGTGTCCCCGACGAAAAAATGTCGGCGGCCTCGAGCATACTTCCTGAACACTGAACTGTAGAACTATAGGAAAGCCACTAAAGCAGACGGGATTCCCTTTATATATTTAACTAAAATCAAAGTATACATAATTTTCAAAAAAAAAAAAAAAAAAAAAAACAAACAAGCAAAGCAAGATAAATATATCCGAAATATTCATTGTAAACATAGGGTAAGTAATTTTTGCACAGGGGCCTTTCAAACATAAAATGTTGGCAATATTCAGAAACAAGTGACGATTCTTCACTATACTTCGTAAAAAAGAGAAAAATATCGTCAGAAATTAAATAAACTAGACCTTAATCTTCTTTCCAACATTTCAACATACTTCAATCGCAACATCATCTTTTCTAGACACAATTACAAAAAACTTCATATCAGTACAATTTTATCAATTGCAATACTAAGCTTGTCTACCATAAGATAATATGAAATAATAGCAAACACCACAATAAACTCGTGAACCAGTGTATATCAATGCATAGTCACCCCTGCAAAAATGTTAATAAACTCATGGTTCACTTCAAAGATGCAAGCGCAGCAAATGTTAAGTTCAATCTTTCGAACTTGTAAGCCAAAACTCAGATATAATACATAAATGAAAGGCAGTACGATGATATTTTTTTAAGAGCCCTTAATATTTTTCGTCTTAAGTGGTGCTTCTATGATGTAGCAGAAATGAACGTTATTTAAGTTGAAAAATATGACCGGCCCGGATAGCTTTGCATGTCGACATAAAGGGGTTGCTGAGTTCATAACAAACAGAAGCATATTGGCGCAGGAAGTCAATTTCGATACTTATTTATGATAAATGAAACGTGAATTCAACCGTACTAAGAATTAATAATCTACACAGTTCATTAACACAAACCTACACCATATTGATTTTGGTCGTTTTAAACAGTAACCAAATCGAACAAGTAATAATTGTAAGCATCCATCATATCCTGCCTTATCTGTCAGATATGAATTTTACATCATACGAAATTATGCGCAGGGTTGTTTCAGTATGAATGGTTTTCAGAGGTAACATTTTAAAAAATCACGTTTCAAAATTAAAAACACCTAATACCAACAACACATTTTTTTGTATTTTATATTATTTATGTAGGCTTGCTCACAGTTTTATCTAATATATATAACATAAACATATGACACAAATCTAAATAATAGCAAACATTTAATTTGAGAGAAGTAATTACTTTTTTTAGAACTTGAATACCCAATAACCTGCTTTATATTATGAGTTCACAAGAATTTATAGAATTTTGGTTAATTATTCTTACCAAGCCAATGTATACGCCAATGGATCCATGTTCTTTTGGTTAATAAATGGTACGTACCTTAAATGAAAAGAAAAAATAAATTATGCTGTTGAACTAATAATCTAAAAATATTGCTGACTTATGCCATAAGAATATTGTTATATTAGGTGAATCATACAACTTCATGCATTCCGTGAGAAACGAATACTGATACCCTTTTTATAATTGTTTATTTAATGTCCGACATTTTCGAATGGAGGAGAAGATACAACCGCGAACTTAATTTGCTGAACCAAGTTATGGACGTTTGTACGTTGATAAAAACACGTCGACTACATTGGCTCCGCCACATCGAATGCTAATTCGATTAAAGCTCCAGTCAACAGAATCTTCGAATTCCACCCTTCAGGTTCGAGATAACAAGGATGACTGAACCTTGGGTTTATGAATCAAGTGATCGCGGGTGCCAGGGCACTTAAACTGAATTTGAAGAAAAGTGCCCAGGATTGAAAAGTATGGAAGTTTACCAAGCCTCAGGCAAAACTGTTCAACATGTCGGAACTTCGTTAAGTAATAGGTTTACATCGGGCTCTGTAAAATTTGTAGATAATTTTATCTAAAAATCGCATTCAGCGAAGAAGCTGAATGAATGGCTTTGCCAATAAGGATAATATAGGTTATTGAACAACAACAAACCCATATTGTATCCACAAAAAGTGACAATATTGTCAATTTCATGCCGACGATATAACTGGACCAATTTTTTTGTGGTCCTTACTGAAATGACCTCGGTACTTCCTCACCTTCCACCTATGCGAATATATGAGTAAAGTAAATTATAAAGACATTAATGTCGAACTCCATAAACATATTACCTAATATATTTGAATGGTTCTTACTGATTATTAATGCAAAATTATTAAGAAAAATGCAGCCCTTTATAGGCATCCGTTCGGAAGAATTTACGAAACGAAAAGTCAATTTCAACCCGAACTCAGTTTGCATTGTAAATGAAGCATACATTTGCGCTCGTCTGATTCCGCAACGATTCTTCATTTGAACTTCAACGCCCACCGTTTCATTGAAGAAAAATACACTAGCCAATATGAAAGACACGTAAAACTGAATGTTAAAACAACTTTTCAAATGAACAAAACAAACAAAAAGTCCGTTCCAGGTAATTTTGTGAGGAGATTTTTTTTAAATCCAATATCGGGGGAACATTCCATTCGAACACGGAAAGTATCCGTCCACTCAATTTCAGTTCATTCGTATTAGTTTAAATAAAATGGAGAACGAACTTTTTCCTTAAAAAAAATGTTTATGAAAATTTCAAGGAAATTCGATAAATAGTTTGTGTAATAACTTTGACAATGACCATTTTGAAAAAATAAAACTCATACTTGCTTTTGGGATACGTTCATATTAAAATTAAGATGGGGTATGGTATGAAACTATATCCTTCTAATATGTACGGTACATACAATTATAATTTGGTAAACTATGACGACAAACATTTTGCGATTTATTTGTTTAGACTTGACGATTTTGATTTTAAAAAACCTGACACCTCACAACTAATCATGTATGCGTCAGTACTTCTTGCACTATAGCGGGACCTACAGTAGTATGCCTGGTCCGGATAGCTTTTAAAGCCAATTGATAATTATCTAATGATTTGACAGATCATTGCAAATTAAGAGCTAATGAAAAACGCTAATAAGTGATAATACGGTTGAGAAACGATACAGACATTCTACGCAACAGTATTTCGCAATAACCATTCCGCTAAACCCGCCAAGGAACAGCCGTTAATAGGGAGCCTTGTGATCCCTATCCAGATCACAACACCTATACACCTTCGATTAAAAAACGAGGTAGTGCACTTTATTTTCCTACAAGCCAAAAAACCAATTAATTTTTTTACAGAAAAAAAAACATCGAATTTATCTTTCATTTGCGTGTACGTGAGTGGTTGCAGTAATCAAAATGATAGCAAATATAAAAAGATAAAAGATAAAAATATGTGTGAGAGTTCCCAATCGCCGAAATAAAAAAAAAACAAAGAAAGTTTTTTTTTAAATTTATATAATTTCATTATAAAATATCATCATGTTAACCCTTCTTAGTCAGTGAAATTATTTAATAACGAAATGTTCCCTTAGATTTGGTCACGAGTATTAATTGGACTGACTTTTTTTTGTACAATTACTTTTTGAATTTTTCATAATTATCGACTTTCAAGAAAACTGATTAAGAAATCTGATATAGGATGACCGTTATTATGTTACAAAAAAACCCAAACACTAAAGAAATTATTGTCTTCTTCGTCTTTGATTCCCGGCGTCTGCGTCGTTGGCACGTTAAACCGGAAACAGTAACATTTATTTTCACAAGAATTATAAACAATAACAATGAAAAACATATGAGAAGGCTACAATCCGATGTGCGGATCGACCCTATCCCCATACTATTTGTAAAACTAAAATCCCCAAAAAAGTGGACATGGCTTAAAACACGATGTGGATTATATATAGAAAATGACGCTGTGACAACAAATTGTTCAGACCCTTTATAAAAAAAAACTTTGACAGTTCTACAAAGGACAAGGTTCTTCTTCTGAATATGTTATGGGGTAGTGTATACAAATATTTTTATATAAAAAAAACCCCAAATAGTGGATGGGTTAAAATAGTCTTTAGACGAAATTAATATTACCAATGATTCTGCATCAAAATTTATTCTAAATTTTCTGTTTCTATCGACGTTTAAGTGTGATGCCACCCAAAATACACCGGCTGTACAGATTGTGATGTTATCGTTGCTGTGTTTCTAGCATTAATCGCTATTCCCGACAAGAAACTTGAGAAGCTTCTCATAACAGTTTCAAACATTTGGATCAGGTTGGATCGCAAAAATGTTCATTTAACAATTAATCGAGCATTAAATAGAACAGTTAGGAATCATAAGTATAATCAATGCGATGGTCTTCACAATTGCTATTAAATGATAGCTAAATGAATTGAGAGAGAAATTAGAATACGAAAAATCAGTTTTTTTTTTAAGTTTTAAGAACTGCAGGAAAAAAACATATGAGAAGGCTGCAATATGCTGTGCGAATCGTTGAATACCCTCTCCCATCCCTTCCTTAAATAAACATTCCCGAAAATTGGTAGTGGCATTTTCACAAAATTCTGCTCAGACAGTTTATCAAAATGTTTTATAGTACGTCAAAACAATGTTTCATTATGCATATGCTATGGGGTAGGTCATACAAATGGAAATACATAGTAGGAAATAGCCGCGCAAAACGTGGGCTTGAGTCAAAATAATATTTGGATGAAATGAAAAATACATTATTTTCGAAGTATCTGTATATGCATCAAAACATCTTCCAATATTACTACGAAAATCGTTTTTTATACCCTATCCCATAGGGGTATATTAGTTTTGACATTATTTTTGTAACATAGCGAAATAATTTCGATAGATATACCTCAAAGTATATGGATCGATTCAGAATCGCTAGCTGAGTCCATCAAGCCATATCTGTCTGTCCGTCTGTGTGTCACCGATTTTTGGGCCATAAATTTTAAAATTTTAAATTTTAAACGACACACAGACGAACGGACGGACAGACAAACATGACTAGATCTACTCAGATAGTGATTCTGAGTCAATCCATATACTTTGAGGTATATCTAGCGAAATTATTTTTCTGTTTTATAAACATATTGTCAAAACTAATATACCCCTATGGGATAGGGTAGAAAAAATCAGATGTTCAACGTATACCGAAGCAATATATTTTATCCATTAAAATAATATGCAAAAGCCAAGGATATCAATTCTTTGTAACTTTTGAGTTTACATTAAACAATATTTTTTAATAATCTGAATTTTAGTAATAGAAGATGGGGTTTTAGTAAATTCAGTTTTGGTGATCTGATGTGTCCAAATGTTTATTTTCGCTGCAGTTCATTTATTTCAGATTTATGATGTAGATAGATGGGAACATACCTCGTTCTATTGCTTGCATGTTTTGTAACAGAGATAGGTTTGCTATTGCATCGTTGTAGGAGGTACTGTGTGTTCATGTACTCCAACTATCTGTCTTATATTTCGTTTAAATGCCTAATGATGATTATGACGTTAACTTTTTGTGTGCAACTGCGGCAACATCATCTTCATATAGAGAAAGAAGTGTTGCATCTGCATGGTTTGGCAAAACTCCAAACATAAGAACTATATTGAAGATCTGGTTTTACTTTCTTAATAGATAAGAATGAACTGAAAGAATTTAAATATCTGACAGGGCATTAAACCTAGCTGCTAGATTCTTTTGTGTGTGCAAGGTTCTTTGCCACAAAAACTCGAATTTAGAATGCAAAATTTGAGAAGGTTTTCATGGCAGTGCTATACTCTTGTATTTTTGTCAGACTTTCGTGGCAGCGAAGCGGTTGGATTTTAAAAATATTTATACATGTACTGGAGGTATGAACAAGGAGCACAAATGAAAAATTTCAATATCGGAGCTGAATATTTTTTTAAACAAAGTTCAAACAAATTGCATGATTTGAAATTGCTGTCATTTAAATTTCGTCTCAGAAAAGAAATGTAAGGACGTTTATATCAATTATAGGTTGGCATAGGGAATTTGATGATTCGTACAGTAAATTGCAACATTTTTACAGGTTTTTGATTTTTTTTGGATGTATCAATGATTTGAGGTTTCGCATGTTATTTTCTGCAGCACAAGAAAACCATTCCCACAATTCGCTCGTGCAGAATGTCCTTTGTAGTATATGTATAGTATACTGTATTTATATCATCCAATTTACACCACAACATGTATAGTGTATATAGACAACTGTAAAAATAGAGACACACTTTACTGTTGATAGGTATATTTCGGTAGCTTTATGCGACCTTTTCTTATTTAATTAGTTATTTTTATTTTTTTATAATTAAACACAATTTTATTACTAAATAGACAACTACGAAATAATTCATATTTGTTATTTGAATTTACTAATTAATCCAGAACTCTCGAAAGTTGATATTCGTTGAAGAATATAATTTAACGCGCGACCGGATTAAAGTTAAATATAGTCACAATTAAGTTTCCAAAAAACTAAGATTTCTTTATATAATTCAGGATTCATTGACGTTGTTCTTGAGTCCTTAAACACATAAAATATTCACTACTCTAATTGATGTTTTGCAAATAACTAATATGTAGGGTTTTTACGATTGAACTCGTGCACGAAGCCGTTTATACCCTTTAAAAGTATCAGTAATACTATTGCCTCAACCTATTTAGAAATGTATTGTTAATGCGAACAATAACTTGAGTCCAAAGCGAATAAAAGAAGAAAACGTCGTTTGTCTGTAGTGGTATCTAATTGGGTGCACAAAACGTGCATTCAAAACAAAACCATACAAACACCCTCTTCCACATGAAAATGTACGATGAAAAGGTATAAAGAAAAACATAAAACATACTGCAACCCCTATAGGATGTATGGTTCGAAATCATTATTAAATTAACAATAAATAAAGTAATACTAGTTTGTTCCCACTTAGTTTTAACCGCATCAATAAAATATAAATAAATGCAGCAAATGTTATATTAAGGTGGTTGTAATATTGGCTAAGAGTCATAACTTCGAAAAAAAAACATCTTTTTAAATAGCTAGACTTTGGTGTCATATACCTCACAATATCTTTCAAATTAGTAAAGTTTTGCATATTCTGTTCAAAATTAGAAATTGTTTTTTTTTTATTTTCGATTATTGGCTAAACTAAAAATCCCGTTAAAATATATTTAATATTTAAAATATATTTAAGCTTAAACTAAGTAATTTTAGGTATAATTAAAATCTTGAGTATAGTTTAAAAAAAAAACAATACTACTGCTTAACCTTTAGTTCAGGAGGTTATTATAATTATTTTGTTTATTGACACGTTGTAAAAATATCTGAGGGTGTGTTTAACAGCATCACTCTGAGCACCTGCATAATTGATAGGAGGAAGTCCACAGCAATCCAAGCAATCCTTTAAGATAGAACTTCAAGCGACGAAAGTTGTTTTTGTGTTTTTTTGTTTGTTTGAATATTTACCTTTATCTTTCACTTAATAATGAATATTTACATGTATACTATACGTTTTTGCAAAAAAAATCCGGTTTAACGTTATCTTTCTATAGGCCATACAAAGCTCAAATTTTGACTTAAACTCATTTTCGAGAATTAATAAATTATCTTAATAAATACTTTTAGAGAAAAACTTAGTATGCTGTGTTATAACACTCATCAACGCCATCCCAGCTGTAAAATTCAATCGAAATCGTTAGATGCGTTTTCAAGAATTCAAATTTAATAACCAAAAATTGCAAATGTGCCGTTACATAAACTGTTTTTTACATACTAATTTTCATTTCAATCCATCTATCCCTTTCGCCTTATCGGTCAGGCAGTATTATTTTAATACGAACATCCGTATAGTTGATTAGTTTGAGGATTAAAGAGAGAAAAAATAATAAAAAAAAATTAAAATCTTAAACGTAATACAGGTGCGTATAACCAAGTGAACTAAACTGTATATCAATCAAACGAGGCCCGGCAATCTGAGAATCACCGTTTTACATTATTCAACGACGAAAACCATTCAAATGACATAGTCACCAATAGTCTGATGGTGTTCGTGCAAAGCGATTAACTCCTGGACATCTTTGTATCACTGAAAAATAAAAAGTCGGCGGGAGAGGATGGTAAACCAAACGTAGTGCTGAGGCACCTGCCAATAGAAGCAGTCAATATTTCACCATCCTGTTTTTAGCGATGGTTGGTTAGAGGGAGTTTTCTAAGAGCTAATTAGACTGGGCATGCGTAAACCCATGCTATATACGATTTATGAAATGCTTATGGGAAATAAGTTGTAATTTCGAGTAAAGTATTTGAGTCTTGGGGCGGGTTTAACATTTATACAAGTGATCTTGTATGTTCCCTCAGACAGGCTATAGCGTATGCAGATGATCATTGGCGTACAGATCAATACCGAAAATCGAGGTCATTAACATACTTCTGCAACGTGACTTCGATCACCTTAAGAGATATTGCGAAGATTGGAAATTGAAGATCTACTTATAAAAAACCAAAACGATTCTGTTAAATGCCCCACTGCGTAGGCGTAGGGCTTCTACCGATACCAGAAAAAAAAACTATAAAATTGTATGTATCATTGGACAGCATGGGCATTCGTTGGCGGTAATCCTAAGTGTTAAGAATATTAGCTTCAGCTACAAGGTCTGGGGCGGGGCTTGCCTACCATATTGCTGGTGTTCCATACATGCTGACCGGACACCCAAAGGCTCTCAAATAGAATGGCGACCGGGGCTTATGACTACAAGTGCTTGCCACCGCGATTATATTTATTAAGTTAGATTTAATTAGTTAAGTAGCCCTAAGTACTACCCTATGGGATTATATTAGTTTCGACATTAAGTTTGTAACATAGAAAAATAATTTCGATAGATTTAACGGATGATTTTTTAAGCGTAGTTTTTTTTTAAATCGAATAAAACACTCAAATGTGCATCAAATATTCAATTTTTTTATTGTCATCGATAAATAGGCCTTTGCCATTCACGTTTTAGAGACAACTTCATGTAAATGTTTTCCACGGTTCCGTTTCAATGGTTCATTCGGAAGGTCCAATTTTGCGTCACATTTCAAGCATTTCGGCTATATTACATGAATTACGAGTGTTATGTTATCCGACTTTAAATAACCCCACAAGAAATAATCAAGAGATCGAGAGATAAGCTGCTCACCAAATTCATCATTCAACAATTCCATTGTTTCACGAGCTGTGTGGCATGTGGCATAGTCTTGATGAAACCACATGTCAACCAAGTTCAACTCAGCCTACTGGGGCAAAAAAAAAGTCGAGTATCATGGCTCGATATCGTTCGCCGTTGACGGTAACGTTTCTTTCACGGTCGTCTTTGAAGAAAAATGGAAGGATGATGCCACCAGCCCATAAACCACACCAAACTGTCGTTTTCTCGGAGTGCATCGGTAATTCTTGTATGGCATGTGGCTGTTCATCACTTCAGATGCGACAGCTTTGCTTATTTACGTATCCTATTGAACCTGAACACAATTTTTCGATAAAACAGCAGATTTTCATGGATTTTCAGAGCATGAATTTGATAATAAATTTCAATAATTTGCAATCGTTGCTCGTTTGTAACTCTTTACATTATTAAACGGCAGAGTATACTGAAAACTTTTCACTTTGACAGAAGACGATTAGACGCCATTACTAACCAGTGCTGCCAACCCGAAAAACTTAACTCTTAAAAAATCACCCGTTACCTTAAAGTATATGGATCGACTCAGAACGGCCAGCCTAGTCGATCTGGCCAGGTGTGCCCATCTGCCCGTCCGTCCGTATGTCACCGAAGCAGACCCATTGTAAACACTTTCTAAATCTGCCCACTGCCATGCCCACCTTTCATTAAACGTTGTTTTTGGCCAAAAGATTAGGAATTTATAAAAAAAATCTCCACCATATAAAGTTTAAACCACGCCTTCTTTATACCCTATCCCAAAGGGGTATATTAGTTTTGATACATAGTTTGTAACATAGAGAAATAATTTAGCTACATATACCTCAAAGTATATGGATCGACGTATTTTTTGGCCAAACCGTAAAGAATTTAAAAAAAGTGTCTGAGCAACATATTTAAAGAATCGTAATATCTATATTTCGTTCATATAAAGCTTTTTGCCACGCCCACTTTTTTGTGGGCGTTTTCAATAAAAAACTGTTTTCGGTCAAATTTTAAATTTTTCGAAAAAAAAATCATTAACAATATTAATATGAACATTTCGTCTATAGACCATTTTAACCCCGCCCACTTTTTGGGGGCGTTTTCTTACAAAAACCGTTTGTATACCCTACCCCATAGGATATGCAGGAGAAAAACCTTGTCTTTTGTAGAACCGTAAGAGTGTTTTATAAACTGTCTTAACAATTTGTTGTGACAATGTCATTTTCTATATTATAGGCCTATAAAGCCCACTTTTTGGAGATATTAATTTTAAGGATGGAATGGGATAGTGTATTCAACGATTCGCGCAGCGGATGTAGACTTCTCATATGTTTTTTTTTATAGAAAAGCAAAAAACAAACGACATCACTCAAAGCTTTGATTTTTTCTTTAAAGTTTAAATTACATTTTAAAGAAAAATTTAAGCTGAAAGGAAAAAAATAAAAAAGTTAGAGATAAGCTTAGAATGCCCGCTTTGGGCCAAAAAGTTAGATAAAGCTAACAAACTAATTATATTTTAGATTTATGCAATTTTGTCTAGTAATAAGTGAATATTTTAAGAGAAAAATTGAAATGAATTCAAAAGTTAAAGGTAGACGAGGCCCCACCTCTTGTCGTCCGAAGACATACCACCACATCATGCTATAGGCTCCGTTTCTGAGTTTTACAGATGGGGGTCGGTTTAACAAAAGGTGGTAGACGAGGCACCACCCCCTTGTTATTCTTGTTATCCTATGAAATGAAGATATACAACAGATTACACAATGGGGAAAGGAAAACCTAGTTCAATTCAATTCAAAGAAAACGCAGTATACAACATTTACAAGAAAGAACAAGTCTTCAGTTCCGCAAATCGAAATGGAGACTACAGTTGACAAATCAAAAGAGTCCATGCATCTGCTAGGCATCGCAATTTGGCCAGATGTATCTTGGCAACAATATGTAACTTCTATATCCAAATCAGCAGAGTCATAACTAAGTTAACTTTTCAGAGCTGTTCTTATCTCATGCAAGGAGTTCAGACTCGAAATATACACCGAACTTACGGGACTCTCTCCAAAAACGTGCAATTCGCCTTATAGACAATTCTTCCCTCACTTCAAAGCTACAAGCTTTGGCACAGCGATGACTTGTAGAAATATTATAACAGCAGATATTGGGAGGAGCTCAGAGAAATCATCCCTAGACTCGTCGCATTTCAACGACCGACAAGACACAGTCATCACAGCAATTTTTTAAATAATTCCGTTTTGAAAATTCCGTTATATGGAAGCTCTGTTCATTTTTGAAGCTAGAACTGCAATATCCAAAATATCAGTCAAATTGACCAAGTAGTTTGTATTAATTACAGACTCTAGATAACATTTTTTTAAGATGTTTAACTCTAATTACCTCAAAACGTAAGAAAATCGAATCGAATTTTCGCGCTATCACAATTTGCTTCCTATACTGGGGAAATAATGTAAAAAGAAGTAAAAATAATACACATTATACATATCAACATACTCTATGTACTGCTTCCTAGTTCGGTCTGACATACCCCCATACTTATATTCAAAGAAGCCATATGATATGTTCACAATAAATTGGATTATTCGATTAGACTTTCTGATATTCACGTACACAAGTCAAACAAGTGTATAAAGACAACCTTATACTCCCTCCGCAATAAACGGCAATGGCGCAGGCATAATACCAAACTGTGTTTGAACAAGTGTTCCAAGAACATAGAACCCTCATAAAAGAATGAAGTTGAAAAAAAACAATGTTTTAGCATAACAATGGAAAACTTACACAAAGATAATAATTGTCTATGTAAGTGTTTGTTAACAAAAAAAAATACAGTAGTTCCGATTAACAGACTGCTCCGAAAAATGAGCTTTGTTCTGGAACTAAATTTGCTTTGACTTGATGATCAAAAAAATTGCTTAGGGAGAAATAGAGTGGCAACTTCGGTATACTTACACTTACACAAGTCTCAACTAAGTAAGAGTACACAAATTTATTGAAACGACTTTTAAATCGCCAAATATAATAATTCCAAATGCCAATTTAGTTCCTCAGCGCAAGTGCTGCCTAGGATATAATTATACGCAAATCTATTATCAGAAAGAGCCGCGCTGTGTAAAATGTGCCCGTAATCATCTGACGGTAGATTGTTAGATAAGAAAACTCATGCTGCTTGCATTAAATGTTAGTCTACCATCCAATCGAATAAAAGTTGAAGAATGCTTTGTTCTTTTCTCCGATCATCAGTCATTCTAACAAAGAGCTACCCAACTAACAATTTCGCTTCGATAAAGCACTATCGAAGCTATTCCCTCCAGTAATATTATCTACTTGTAGAAAGTCTTATGGAAAAACATTTGGCGCACTTTTAGGAAGCTAGTTACTTCTATAAGACTTCTTTAAATAAATAAAAACATTTATACCCTTTCCCATAGGGGTATATTAGTTTTGATTGATAAAGATTTTTGAAATCCGCCCACTGCCACGCCCCCTTTTTAGTAAAACGTATTTTTTGACCAAACCGTAAAGAATTTTAAAAAAGTGTCTGAGCAGCATATTTAGAGAATCGTAATTTCTATATTTCGTTAATAAGTTTTTTGCCACTTTTTGTGGGCGTTTTTAATAAAAGACGTTTTTGGTTTCGATGCAAAATCATTAGTTATATTAATATGAACATTTCGTCTATAGACCATTTTAACCCACGCCCACTTTTTAGGGGCGTTTTCTTACAAAAACCGTTTGTATACCCTACCCCATAGCATATGCTGGAGAAAAACGATGTTTTTTGTCAAACAACAAAAGATTCTGATAAACTGTTTGAACAATATGTTGTGAAAATGTCATTTTCTTTATTATAGGCCCATAAAGCCCACTTTTTGGAGATATTAATTTTAAGGATGGGATGTGTAGCACAGCGGATTGTAGCCTTCTCATATGTTTATACCATATCCCATAGGGGTATATTAGTTTTGATACATAGTTTGTAACATAGAGAAATAATTTATCTACAGATCCCTCAAAGTATATGGATCGACTCAGAATCGATAGCTGAGTCGATTAAGCCATGTCTGTCCGTCCGTCCGTCCGTCACCAGTTTTTGGGCCTTAAATTTTGAGCAAGAATGATGAAATTTGGTACACGTGGTCTTTGTTGTTCCCAGCAGAACAAGTGTACATTTTTTTGAAATCCGCCCACTGCCACGCCCCCTTTTCAGAAAAACGTAGTTTTTGGCCAAACCGTAAGAAATTTTAGAAAAGTGTCTGAAAAGCATAGTTAGACAATCGTAATATCTATATTTCGTTCATATAAAGTTTTTTTGCCACGACCACGTTTTGTGGGCGTTTTTAATAAAAAAAAGTTTTTCGGTCAAATTTTAAAAATTTCGAAAAAATTTTTTGATGCAGAATCATTAGTTATATTATTATGAGCATTTCAACCCACGCCCACTTTTTGGGGGCGTTTTCTTACAAAAACCGTTTTTGTACCCTACCCCATAGCATATGCTGGAGAAAAACGATGTTTTTTGGCCAAACCGTAAAGAATTTTAAAAAAGTGTCTGAGCTGCATATTTAGAGAATCGAAATATCTATATTTCGTCAATCGTTTTTTGCCACACGCACTTTTTGGGGGCGTTTTTTTATAAAAAACGTATTTTGGCAAATTTTAAAAGTTTCCAAAAAAATTTTGATGCACAATCATTGGTAGTAGTAATATGAACATTTCGTCAATAGACCATTTTAACCCACACACACTTTTTTGTGGCGTTTTTTTACAATAACCATTTGTATGTCCTACCCCAAGGCATATGCAATACAAAACGTTGTTTTTTGACGAACCACAAAAGGTTTTGATAAACTGTCTGAGCAATTTATTGTGACAATATCATTTTCTGTATTTTATCGCAATAAAGCCCACATTTTGAGGATATTATTTTAAAGATGGGATGGGATGGGATGGGATAGGGTATTCAACGATCCGCACAACGGATTATAGCCTTCTCATATGTTTTTATTTTGAATTCCTTTTTTTATTGTTAATTAAGTTAGTTCTGTGTTTCGGTTGTTTTTGTGCGCGATAAACCACCATTGTGGCCAAAATTTAGCTGTATCCTCCTTTGGTGCTGCCGGCAGTACTTCGGTGGAAAACTGTAGAAATTGTGAGTAATAGAATTAAGATATTTATTTGAATTTTAGTTAGTTTAATTATTTACGAAGGAGAGAACTTTCCTTTTTTTTGTTTTTTTTTTTCTTTCAATAAATATGAATGTTATTAGAACTATAAAATTATTTTGTTGATGATTTCAATTTAAATAAGATTGGGTAAATTCATTTCGTTGGTGGTGTGTGGGCGGTAGGCGGGCCGTCCTTTGGTAATTCGACAATGACAGACGAGAACATATAACGAACGACTATAGTACGTGACAATGATAACTTTTTAACTTTTCAGGTATGGTTTGCGGCTGAGGCGTATTTAGGGGCTATCACTCAAAACCATGGCCAATGGAAGTGTCGCTGACACTGTGGGGTGGGCAGGCCAGGCTGCCGTTAACATGAGGCACTTTTCGGAATCGCGAACGAACCTCTATGGCTGAAAGACACAGGGGTTAGTTTAATCGTGTATAGGATGTATTTTATGCTAGTTTTAAGTTATAAAAGGTGTATTTTAGGGTTTATTTTAATTATTTTGTAGCTTAAGTTTATTATAGGTTAGTAATTTAGATTCGCGGTAAATTTTCCCTGTCTTTTTCGGTTTCATTGGCATAGGTATTTGATCATTTTCATCTTTCCGCTTTTCGTTTAACTATCTTTTCCTTTTAATGTCCCTACTTTCCGTCCGATGTCGATATAGAGTAGCTTTCTTCTTCTTTTTGTACCCTATCCCATAGGGGTACATTAGTTTTGATACATAGTTTGTAACATAGAGAAATAATTTCGCTTCATATACCTTAAAGTATATGGATCGACTCAGAATCGATAGCTGAGTCGATTTAGCCATGTCTGTCCGTCCATCCGTACGTCACCAGTTTTTGGGCCTTAAATTTTGAACAAGTGTAAACATTTTTGAAATCCGCCCACTGCTACGCCCCCTTTTTAGAAAAACGTAGTTTTTGGCCAAACCGTAAGGAATTTTTAAAAAGTGTCTGAGAAGCGTATTTAGAGAATCTATATTTCGTTTATATAAAGTTTTTTGCCACGCCCACTTTTTGGGGGCGTGTTTTGCTCCCGAAAAAAGTAATTGAAAATTGGACCTCTAGACTTGGCTTTATTCGAACCAGCCGCGACGGCCACATGCTCGAAATCATATTTAAACATTAATGGTATAAAACAATCCTTCCAATAAAGAATTGATGGACATTAAAACGATTTTCTTGTGTTTTATTTCAATTCGAAAGTCTATACCTCTAAAAACAAAAACACCATGTACTTTGAGGTATATCTAGCTAAATTATTTTTGTATGTTTCAAACTATATATCAAAACTAATATACCCCCTATGGGTATAAACATATGAGCTGAACTAATCGTTGAATACCCTATCTCATCCCATCCATAAAATGAATTTAGCCAAAAAGTGGGCGGGGGCTAAAAACTTAATGGGGATGAAATATAGCAAATTGCATTGTCACCAGATCTTGTTCAGACAGTTTATCTAAATCTTTTTATGGTTCGACAAAAACAACTTTTAAACTTTCTCTTACAAAGAGAAAGATATTGTTTTCGTGAAAATTTTCGACCTCGAGATTTCGATTGATTCTAACATTACGATGATAGCGGAGCCTAAAAAAGTGGTTTTTGGAATTCCGTCCGTCGGTCCGTCGGTCCGTCTGTCCGTAATGGTCTCCCCAGCCTAAACGGCTTTACCGATTTTTTTCAAACTTCGTATCCAAGTTTGTTTTGGTCATAATTCTATGCCATTTTTTTTGTTTGCTTTTAGCCATGTTAATAACGGTACCTGCCATATAAAAATTACACATAACCTCAATTTTCTCGAAAACGGCTCTAACGATTTTGATTAAACTTCATATATACTATAAGCATATTAGTTCCAACAAAACTGCATACCCAGTTTTTGCGAGAAAATCCATATAACGGATTTTGTCATTTAGGCCATATAAAGAAAATTGTTAATTTCTCGCAAACTACTATGTCAAATTGAATGAAATTTAATATATATATTACTGTTATAGTTTGAAACAATTCCACATAATTAGTTTTAGCCCAACTATCACTAAACGGAATTTTCAGTTTTGGCCAATAGGGGAAAATCATCATTTTTGAGGAAACGTTTGTATAATCACATTTCGACATTATTTAAATCATTTTAAGCATTAATAATCAAAATGCGTACTATTTGATCTAACGCCCAACCTGCTGTGAAAGAGAAAGTTGCGTACGACCCAGTCGTGCACCCACCACTCGTTTCTATTGCATATACTATGGGGTATGGTATACAAATAGTTTTTATAGAAAAAGGCCCATAAAAAGTGTTCGTGAGTTAAAATAATCTATAAACGAAATGTTTATAAATATTATCATAATTCATAACCAATATTCTTGCATCAAAAGTTTTTTCGAATATTATAAAATTATACCGAAAAAGGTTTTTTTTTCCTAAAAACGATCACAAAAAGTGGGCGTTGCAAAAATCTTACTTTATCTTAATGGTATGATGCAAATCATACCCCATAGGGGTATATTAGTTTTGGCCTTATGTTTGTAACATAGAGAAACAATTTCGATAGATATACCTCAAAGTATATGGATCGACTCAGAATCGCTATCTGAGTCGTCATTTTCTAATTTTTACCCCGTAAAGTTTTTAGCCACTCCCACTTTCTTAAGAATATTAGTTTTAAGGATAGGATAGGATGGGATAGGGTATTGAACGATCCCCACAGTGGATTGTAGCCTTCTCATAAGTTTTTTTTTTTTTTTTTTTTTTTTTTTTTTTTTTCAAAATACCTACAAAAAGTGGGCGTGGCTAAAAACTTATATACAATATATAGAGCCTAAATATCCAGCTCACTTTTTTAACATGTATTATGGTTAAATCCGAACAGACTTATATTTAAAAAGCGGATTTCGAAAATCCTTTGTCGAAACAGAGAGTCGATATTTCAATACTCTAGCTTAAGATGGAAGGGCTCAGTGGTGCGATGAACTGCCGCAAAGAAGGTCTGGGTTCGATTCCTAGCCGTAGCAACACCTACATGATTTTTCACTGGCCCTCCTCTCGTGATGATCTGCCGAATCATCCGAACAGTATCAATTGTCAAGAAAAGGTTATCTCAACTTAGCCGATCCATATATTGATATTGGTTGAAAAGCGTATTCAATACAGCTCGTTCGAGAATCAAAGCCGACTGACTTTATTTTACGTTTTAATTTTGGTTTGTGGACCTTGTAACAGCTTCAAATTGATATTGGTGTAGCTGTTTTGTGGTATCAACAGGATGGCGCCACATGCCATACAGCTAACGAATCAATCGATTTATTGAGGGAAACGTTCGATGACAACATCGTCTCAAGAAATGGCCCTGCCAATTGGCCACCGAGATCTTATGATTTGACACCATCGGATTACTTCTTATGGGGATATGTGAAATCTCTTGTTGACGTCAATAAATCCGAAACGGTTGAAACTTTGGAAGCCAACATAACTCGTGTTATTATGGAATATCGGACGATATGATTAAAGGAGTGGTAAAAATGTAAACCCACAGAATGCACCATTTAAGAGTTAGATAGTCATGAACAAAATTTTAATGAAATTACTTTTAAACATTAAATGGCAATCCCCTCAAGTAAATATTTTCCTCAACACATTATTTTGATTGTGTTTCATTTAAAAAAATATAGTCAGAAAGCTCTTATGGATCACCCTTTATAAGATCTGGTTTAACAGGAAAGAAACTAAATAATGATCCCTGATTTCCTTAGAACTAAAATGTTTCATAAAACTCAGCATGCATTTTTTTATAGAGGGTTTATTCATCCAGATGCAGATGGAACGGATTATTATGCCCAAGCAATCAAATCCGAACACAATTTGGCCAAAGTACACAATAATATTAATTTTAATTATTGACACTAAAAATGATATAAATAATGACGAAATGTGATTATACAAACGTTTATTCCGGAATCTGAAGGAATCGGTGTCTATGTGAATGATTTTCCGTGATTGGTCAAAACGGAAAATTCCATTTGTGTATAGTTGGGCCAAAGCTAATTATGTGGAATTGTTGCAAATAGTAATAGTAGTATATAAATTAAATTTCATTTAATTTGACAAAACAGTTTGCGAGAAGTTGACAAGTTTCTTTATATGGTCTAAATGCGAAAATCCGTTATATGGATTTTCTTGAAAAAAAAACTGGGTACGCAATTTTGTTGGAAATTATGCAGGAAAAAAAATTATGCAAGAAATACACATGCGCACATGAATGGTTGTGAGATATTATTTATATTGCCTCAAAATTTGAATTTTCTTTCAATTAAGCTTAATATCATTGTTTCGAGCTTCTCTCTTGGGCTTCCTCTCCGGGAAGCTCAATAGAATTTATGGGCCGTATATTAAAATATAAAAATGTACAAACTTATTTGCTGTATCGACAGTACTTCTTAAAATCATATATTTTATCCCAGAATGTCATGGTGGTAACCCGAACATGAATTTTCACTTAAGACTTTTTCTTGTGAGGTTCTCTAAAGACGCAGTTCAATGCCAATAAGCCACATTCGACCGATGATCTCTCTCACAATCAACATAGCAAGGCTATTGTACAAACTGAGAAGGTTTTATGATTCCAAGTCGTTGATAATTGTACCTCTCGAATCCATGCTCCTGTGAAAAGACGCGGCGGACATTTGAATTATGTTACATTCCACACATAATGGGATACTTATGTTATTCAAATAAAATAAGAGTTTCGTTAATACCTAACACGCAGCCTATTTTATTCCATTTTAACCTCAACTTGTGCGTTTTTGAAAACACTTTATTAATACGAAAATCCTCAGTATTTTTATTTGGTTTATATGAACAAGCAACAAACTCTTAAAACAATGACAATGTAGTATAAAATGGTGTCTGCCAACTAGCGATATCATTTTAAAAAAAATGATGAAAAAAAATGAATATTTGAACATTTTTGTTCCAAAGATATAGCAAAACATGACCATACATTTTGGGCCACTTTGTATAATTAAATTGATACAAATCTAATTTTTCACATCTCATCCTAAAAAAGCCTAAGTTCCAAATGTTTAGTTTAGTTTAAAATGTAAACATTTTATACTAATTATTAAAAAGTGAACGAGGCTCGAGGCTAATTTGAAATGCGGTTTAATTCCCACGCGATAAAAATGTATGATAAATGACATCTAAATAATTCAAAGTGGATATACTTTAGGCCTTTAGGAAGCATTTGACAAGATTTTCCTATAATTTGTTGTCAAAAATGTATATGCTTTTAAGATATTACAAAATTAATTTTGTAAAGTATAAATTTCCTTAGTGGTCAGTTAAATTTGAGTTTACAATTATTTATTTTAATATAAATCTTTCTTAAATAAATGAAACATCTATGTCTCATGAATTATGAACTTTTTTTGAAATATAATAGAAATTTCAAATAACTAATGTTACAACATTAATGCAACATACAAAATTAGTGATATAGCCTAATTCAAAGACTATAATGAAGCTTACCTTGTGGCAGTAAGGCAGGCAAATGCTTTTATTGGAGTCTGAAACCTGCAATAATAAATTAGAAAAAAGAGATTTGTGTCCACTGATAATTCCAATTTATGGAAATGAGAAAATTCACATAGATTTCAACTTTTTAAAACAAAATGTTTAACTACAATTTACATGTTTACGTACGAAAATAAGTAAGCAAAATATTATTACATACATACAGCAATTGATTGTTCGTTAGAAATTAATGTATTGCATCTATAACATCAA
Source organism: Rhingia campestris (assembly GCA_932526625.1). Taxonomy (NCBI): domain Eukaryota; kingdom Metazoa; phylum Arthropoda; class Insecta; order Diptera; family Syrphidae; genus Rhingia; species Rhingia campestris. The sequence goes on from OW052183.1 coordinate 57,401,406, forward strand.
CCAAAAATAAAACATTCAATTACAAATAATAATAGAACTACGATGCTGTTCGTTCTCTTGATTACATGCTCCAAGAAAAAGTAAACGTTTTCGAAAATATATCGCATTACTTTTGTAGTATTTTAAAAAATAACTTTTTACACTACGCAAAAATGTATTAGTAAACAAAATTATTAATGAATTTCTAGTTCAATCAAGGTGTTTTGTGTCATAGGGTTAAAAATTCCAATTGGTATAGCAAAAACGCTACATAAAAATGCAGAAATGTATCGGAGCAATCACAAGCCTCGGGTATGGATGTTCCAAATATATACGAAAACGAACTTCGTATATGTATTACTTTTAAAGGCTTAAAAATTGTGAAAATCACGAGGTTTCAAAACTGTGACAAAATTACAATACGCCTTATATCGCCTTCAGCTGTAATTTATATAATAATGAAGTCACAATCTTCCAAAATGTCAGTTTAATCATATAGTTACTGCTCACAGTCAAATCAATTAATATTTTGCTTATATATTTTCACGCATTAGATACAAAAAATATTTAAACTAATCAATTCTTCCCAGTTGAAAAAAGAGCTGATCAATGTGCAATTGTTCAACATTATTTATGTCTCAAGGTCTGCACCACGAAACACTATATTCCTTGTGGGCTCACTATGTTACCATTCAGTTGGGGTTAGCCGTGAGTATGGACTTATATATGAAATTCTTTGGGTTACTCAACATTGCCAAACCTAACTTGATATTATCCGAAACCTGTTCTGATTCGGTAATGGGGTATAGAAGGGTATTTTATATTTGAATATCATGGTAGCAGTAGCTTTCAATTCTACTCTTTCTCCATATCTCTCTGTCCGACAGTGTGGGACCGATCTTGGGGCCCTTAATTCTGAGCTAGAATGATGATGGTATATGAACTCTCTGATGAACGAAGCAGAAAAGTGTAACAATTTACAAAATCTGGCACGTCTACATATAAGAAAACCTTTTTTCTGGTCAAAATATTTGAACAAAATATTTGAACAAAATATTTAGACAATATGGTTATTATATTTAAACTAATCAATTCTTCCCAGTTGAGAAAAAGAGCTGATCAATGTGCAATTGTTCAACATTATTTATGTCTCAAGGTCTGCAACACGAAACACTATATTCCTTGTGGGCTCACTATGTTACCATTCAGTTGGGGTTAGCCGTAAGTAGGTATGGACTTATATATGTAATTCTTTGGGTTACTCAAAATTGCCAAAACTAACTTGATATTATCAGAAACCTGTTTTGATTTGGTAATGGGGTATAGAAGGGTATTTTATATTTGAATATCATGGTAGCAGTAGCTTTCAATTCTACTCTTTCTCCATATCTCTCTGTCCCGCGAAAAATTACCCTAGTACAAAGTTGAATAATACTTAAGTACATTAACTTGTAAAAAAATTATAAGCATAATGAGGTGTAACTAGATTTCGGTGTGATATAATAGATATTAGATAAGTCTATAATATGTTTTGAGTCGATAGGGGAAATTGGTGTTTTAATTTTCCTTATAGATACCTTGAAGCAGAAGAATTAATGGATTTCATTCAAGAAGAATAAGCATTTATATTTAGGAGAGCTAAACTTCAGGAAGTTGTGCATATTATCTCTGTTTCGTTGGGAGAATCGATACAGGAACACTAAGGAAATGTATTTACAATCTTAGTTGGTACGTTTTATGGAGATTCCCTCTAAGCGAAATTATACATTTGAGAAACATAAATATTATTGAATAAACCCAAAAAAAAAAATAGGAGATCAAGAGCCAATATTCGATTTCGACAAATTCAGAAAATTAAAAAAAAAAAAAAAAAAAAAACGGGTGGTGGGTGCATGACTGGGTCTCTTTCACAGCGAAATGGGCGTTGGATCAAATGCCAAGCAGGAGAGTATTTGACGATTTTCATAATTTGACCAAAATACAGAATATTTTTGATGATTATTGATGCTAAAAATGATAACTAATGGCGAAATGTGTTTATACGAACATTTATTCCGGAATTTAAAGAAATCGGTATCAATGTGAATAATAATAATTTTTAGACATTGGGTAAAACTGGAAATTTCGTTAGGGATATTTGGGTCAAAACTTATTATGTGGATTTGATGCAAATAATAATAGTCGTATATAAATTAAATTTCATTCAATTTGACGAATTAGTTTTCGAAAAATTTACAATTTTTTTATATGACCTAAATGCAAAAATCCGTTATAATAATGGATTTTCTCGAAAAAAAAATTGGTACGCCGTTTTGTATCCGACTCTGTCTGTCTGTATTTTACTAATTTTTAGGCTTTAGATTTTGAGCTAAGAGAATGGAATTTGGTATATAGGATTATTTTGCGTTGATACAGAACAATGTATTTTTTTTAAAATACGCCCACTGCAACGCCCACTTTACACTTTAATTTTTCAAATTCAAATTTATGAATAATTTGATTTTTAAAATCGATTAGGTTTTTTAAATTACAAAAAATAGAAATTTTATAAAATTGGTGGAGCCGTTCAAGCGATAGAATTTTTGAATTTATAATTTATACGCATTCAAACTTACAGCTACGTGTGAGAGCTTGCTGCGACCGTTGAATGTGACTTACGGCCTGGCCAGAATGCATATCTGTAGCTTGTATCTTGCATCGCTGTCAAAAGAGAGATACATTTCTTGCATGAAGTTGCCCTCTATTCAACTTCAACGGTTACGGGTTGCGTTGTTTTAAACTTTTTACTTAGCTACAAGCATCAGATACATATACACATTCTGGGCGCCCTTTATGTTGGTTTATAAAAATATGTATGCTTCATATGTTTCATTCAACAAAGTGTTTATATGCCCAGTTTCATCATCCCAGCTTATATTATAAGGCTTGAAATTTGGCAACCACAGATTGAGTCACTTTTCCATCCTGTTTAATATAATTGTGGAACCTATATTAACGATATGTCCATTTTACTTATTTCCATTATTGCCCAACATTTTATATATTCAATTTTTAATTTAGATAAAAATGATGATTACAACAACATAGATGATGAAATTCATTCAAGTAGATTTAAATAGTATGCGAAAATTGCCAAATTATTATAATTAAAGTTTTAAAATAAATAAATGTTTTTCGTATTCTGTGTGAAAAATTATGGTTACTTTATTGTGTACTCAATTTTTAATATGTAACAAGAAGCCATGTGAACAAATGAAGAGCAGAATAACTACCAATATTTTCAAATTGCTTTTTTTAGATAAAAAACCGAATTATTGAAGAAGCAACAACCAACTATTTTAGCTAAGCTAAAAGCGTGTTGTGCTATGTGAAATGTTTTTTTGTAAATGCAGTGTAGAATGCATATTAGGTTTGTTCCCGTACAATATTATATATATTAATGACTTTTATTGCAAAAAAAATATCTTTGCATATAAAAATTGCGTACGGGAACGGCTTTAAGTAAAAATTAGTCAAAATTATTTATATGGGAATAGACCTAATATAATTAGCAATCTCAAAAAAAAAACACGGTTTGTATACGAATATAAATTATTTATAGATCTGATAAATGTTTTGCGCTAATTGCATTGGCGATATGGAAAAAATTGATTTAAAAAAAATCAGAAAACAAATTGCATCTTTAAATCATTTGAACTTACATTTTTATACTTTATTTATGCAAACTTGAGTTTATAATTCATAATAAATATAATTCCAAAATTATTTGCTGATATGTTTAATCTTTCAACTGAGAAAACATATTGCGTATACAAAAACCTAATAAAATTTGTATTCATCTTTGAATTTCAATTTAAGCTACATCTATGTCCAGCTCTATGGACATACATTCTATTCTGAATGACAGACCTGGTATTTTCGCGAGCTACAATCTACATGATCTGAATGCATTACAACACGTGCAATCGATAGCCTTCCTAAGTATTGCTATTATTTTCATATATGTGATACATTATTTTTGTTGAATAATGGAAGGATATTTTTTTATCATTTTGTTTGCAAATATAACCAATAAATTATGAAAAAAAGCATCTATCACTCATTTTTCTACCATGCGATGTTTACAAAAACTATTAAAAAATATATAATAGTTTATATTTTATACATTACATATACATATGTATACATATATATATTGACTATGATGATTCAATTCGATTTTATGTCGAGTTAATGATATCCATCCATTTGTTAATTGTGAATAAAAATGAAGTAGCTTTACTAATATGGGGGTAACAAAAGCATTAATTATATTTACTGACATTTAATATTTATATTGTCGGATCTCATTTGACAATATTAAATCAGTTAACATATGACATACCGATTTCCAAAAATATAGATCAAATAAATGTTCATGAATTGCTGCAAAATACCTGAAAATAAAATAATTTATTGATTATTAAAATTTTACATTATAATTTGTTTGAATTAGAATTTAAGATATAATATTTCATTATTATATAAAACCATTTAACAGAATGCAAACAAATCATAAAATTGACTATACAAAAATAATGAGTTTTTTTGGAAGTGTTATTTAAGAACCTGTAAATATATGAACTTTTAGTACTGAACCTGAAAATAATCGGCATTGGCTTTCATGCAGAAATAAATACTTTTTAGTTGTTGACCAAAACTGAGAAATCAGTTAGACATAGTTAAGCAAAAACTAGTTATATGTCTTTATTACAAACATTAAGAGTAACTCAGATATTAAATTTTATTGAAGTAAACAACATTGAATAGAATTGCTACAATTGCTACAAAACTACAATTACAAAGATCGAAGAAAATTGGCGCTTGAGGTGATTCTCAATTGACGATTATATGGAAATCACGGTCCAGCTGTACATACTTGTACATCATATCTGATTTCGTTCAAAATTCGTATATTGAGTGTTAACTGTCACAAATCCAAGCCATTTCTGGTTTAGTCGTGTAACCCTTTTATTAACCATAAATCAAATAATTAACATAAATTTGATTATCGTAATAATGCATCTAACAGTTTTGATTAAACAATTGTAGCCTTTTTATACCCTATCCCATAGGGGGTATATTAGTTTTGATACTTAGTTTGTAACATAGAGAAATAATTTTGCTACATATACCTCAAAGTATATGGATCGACTCAGAATCGCTAGCTGAGTCGAATTAGCCATGTCTGTCTGTCCGTCCGTCCGTCCGTCCGTCCGTCTGTCTGTTCGTCAGCGGTTTTTGGGCCTTAAATTTTGAGCTAGGATAATGAAATTTGGTATATAGGATCCTCGTCCGTGCCACCAGAACAAGTGTAAAAATTTTCGAAATCCGCCCACTGCCACGCCCCCTTTTTAGGAAAACTTATTTTTTGGCCAAACCGTAAGGAATTTCAAAAAAGTGTCTTTGCAACATATTTAGACAATCCTAATATCTATATTTCGTTCATACAAAGTTTTTTGCCACGCCCACTTTTTGGGGGCGTTTTTAGTAAAAAACGCTTTTTGTCCAAATTTAAAAACTTTCGAAAAAAATTTTGATGCAAATACTTCCACAATGGTAATATAAACATTTTGTCCATAGATCATTTTCACCTACGCCCACATTTTGGGGGCGTTTTCTTACAAAAACCATTTGTATACCCCATCCCAAGGCATTAGCAATAGAAATACGTTGTTTTTTGTCGAACCACAAAAGATTTTGATAAACTGTCTGAGCAATATATTGTGAAAATGTCATTTTCTGTTTTTCATCGCCATAAGGCCTATATTTTGAGAATATTAATTTAAAGGATGGGATGGGATAGGGTATTCAACGATCCGCATAGCGGATTGTAGCCTCTCATATGTTTTAATTTAAAAATCATTAAAAAAAATGCTCCCAAAAAGTGGGCGTGTGTTAAAATGTCCTAGAGACGAAATGTTCACATTAACATTACTAATGTTTCTGCATCGTATTTTTTTTTTGTTAAATATCCTTAAAATTTTACCGAAAATAGTTTTTTTTTTACATAAAACGCCCACAAAAAGTGGCCGTGGTAGCAAAAAAAATACCATTATATGGACGAAATATAGACATTGAGATGGCCTAAAAATGTTCTTCAGACACCTTTTTCAAAATTCCTAACCGTTTGGCCAAAAAGAACGTTTTTCTAAAAAGTAGGCGGATTTTAAATGATATAAAAATTGTTCTGTAGTCTGGGACAAGGATCCTATATACCAAATTCCATTATCCTAGCTCACAATTTAAGGCCTAAAAATCGGTGACATACACACAGACGGCTTAATCGACCCATATACTTTGACTTATATCTAGCTAAAATTTATCTATGTTACAAACTATATATCAAAACTAATATACCCCTATGGGATATGGTATCAAATGAATTTTTTTTTGAAATTTTTATGATTACTTAATTTTACTACGAAAATAATAAAAATGAAGCAGAAATAAAAACATATGAGAAGGTTACAATCCCCTGTGCGGATCGTTTAATACCCTATCCCATCTCATCCTTAAAATTAGTATCCCCGAATTGTGGGCTTAATGGTAATTATATATAGAAAATGACGTTGTCATAAGATATTGTTCGGATAGTTTATCAAAATCTTGTATGGTTCGTCAAAAAACAACGGTTTTTCTATTGCATATGCCTTGGGGTAGGGTATAAAAATGGTTTTTGTAGGAAAACGACCCCAAAAAGTCGGCGTGGGTTAAAATGATGTATAGACAAAATGTTCATATTATCATATCCAATGGTCTTGCATCAAAGGTTTTTGCAAATATTTTAAAAATGTACTAAAAACTATTTTTAATAAAAACGCCCCAAAAAGTGGGCGTGGCAAAAAACTTTATATAGACGAAATATAGATATTACGATTCTCTAAATACGTTGTTCAAAAACTTTTTCAAAATTACTTACGGTTTGGCCAAAAACTACGTTTTTCCAAAAAGGGGGCGTGGCATTGGCGGATTTCAAAAATGTTTACACTTGTTCTGCTGGGAGCAAGAAAAAGATCGGGTACCGAATTTCATCATTCTAGCTTAAAATTTAAGGCCCAAAAACTGGTGACGTACGGACGGAGACACATGGCTAAATCGACTCAGCTAGCGATTCTGAATCGATCCATATACAAGGTGGCGCAAAAGTAATCCTCCTATCAGAAAATGCTATAAATTTTGCGATTGGCCCCTAATGTCAGTTCTGTTTTGACATTTGTGTAGTAAACACATGCGAAATACACGTTAATAAACAATGTTACGCTACACTGCTCCAGGACGCGGAATATTGGTGACTATTTATTTGAGCAATAATCGGTCGGTGACTTTGGCACAACTTGAATTTCGTCGCAGATTTCCTAGCCGTCCAACGCCTACTGGTGAAACACTGCGACGTTTAGCCGCTCGCCTCGAAGAGACTGGCACAACACGAGATGCTGCCAGGCGTGGCAGACCCCGGAGTAGCCGTTCTGCAGAGAATATTGCTGCTGTAGCCGAAGATGTCATGAAAGCTCCGTCGACATCGACCAGACGACGTGCCACGCAAATGGGTATCAGTCGACGGTCTTTACAGCGAATTTTGGTACAAGATTTGAAGATGTTTCCGTACAAAGTCCAGACGGTGCATCAGCTGTTAGCTGCTGACCGCCAATCGCGTCTAACATACGCTCAAGCCATCCTTAATCACCACCAAGAGGAAGATGATTTTTCATCAAAATAATCATGAGTGATGAGGCCCATTTCCATCTTAGCGGGTACGTAAATAAGCAAAATTTACGCTTCTGGGGCACTGAAAATCCGCGTGTAACCCACGAAGAGCCATTACACCCGCTCAAAGTCACTGTATGGTGTGCTGTTTTCGCTGGAGGAGTCATCGGACCTTTTTTCTTCGAAGACGTCGCGGGCCAAACGGTTACTGTGAATGGTGAACGCTACAGAGCAATGATCAACGAGTTCTTTTTGCCGCAACTTGATGAATTGGGATTGGAAAACATGTGATTCCAACAGGACGGTGCAACGGCACACACTGCACGTGCCACAACAGATATGCTGAAGGATGCATTTCCCGGGCGCCTAATCTCCCGTTTTGGCGATTTACACTGGCCAGCAAGATCGCCTGATTTGACCGCTCCAGACTTCTTTTTGTGGGGCTTTTTGAAGTCGCGGGTTTATGTCAACAAGCCTCAGACTCTTGCAGCTCTTATAGACAATATCCGTCAAGAATGTGAGGACCTATCGCCGGAAGTTTTGGCCAAAGTGATGGAAAATGCCATAAAAAGGGCTCAAATGACAATCAACTGTGGCGGCGGCCATTTACATGACATCATATTCTCGACTTGATGTAAAAATAATTAAAAGACCAAATAAAAATAATCCACAAGAAGAATCAAAGTTTTTCATTTTTTTTTTAATTACAGCAAAAAAACATCGGAAGGTTATTTTTGCACCACCTTGTACTTTGAGGTATATCTATCGAAATTATTTCTCTATGTTACAAACTTAATGTCAAAACTAATATACCCCTATGGGATAGGGTATAAACATATGAAAAGGCCACAATCCGCTGTGCGAATCGTTTAATACCCTATCCCATCCCATCCTTAAAATGTATATCCCCAAAAAATTGGCTTTATTGCGATGAAATATAGAAAATGACGTTGTCACAACATATTGTTCAGGCAGTTTATCAAAATATGTACTGGTTCGATAAAAAAAAAACGTTTTTCCATTGCATGTGCCTTGTGGTAGGGTATACAAATGGTTTTTGTAGGAAAAAAACCATTGGGTGTGTATTTAAAAGGTCTAAGGACGAAATGTTTATATTAATTTTATTAAAGTTTTTGCATCAAAAGTTTTTTCGAACATTTGAAATTTTGGCCGAAAAAATTTTGTTTACTAAAAACGTCCCCAAAAAGTGGGCGCAGCAAAACCCTTTTTATAGACGAAATATAGGTATTGGGATTGTCTACATATGTTTTTCAGACACTTTTTTAAAATGTCCTACCATTTGGCCAGAAACAACATTTTTTTCCTTTTTAGAAGGAACTTTAAAAAGGTTTACACTTGTTCTGTAGCAAAGCACTAGGATCCTATATACCAAATATAAGTACCTATATTATTTCTCTATGTTACATACAAACTATGTAAAACTAATATACCTCTATGGAATAGGGTATAAACAATACGTTCCGGTGGCAATCGAGTAAAGTAAAGTAAAATCTAACAGGCGTAATACAACAATAAACGGGTGGTGGTTGCACAAATTAGTCGTACGCAACTTTCTCTTTCACAATGCCAAGCATGGAAGAATAGATATTCTGATTGCCTATATATCTTGTATAGAAAGTTTTTCAGAATTCTTAACCGTTTAACCAAAAAGAACGCTTTTCTAAAAAGTGGGCGTGGGAGTGGGCGGATTTTGAAAATTTGTACACTTATTTTGTAGCCTCGGACAAGGATCCTATATATCAAATTTCATTATCCTAGCTCAAAATATAAGGCCTAAAAATCGGTGACATACAGACAGACGGACGGACGGACAGACAGACATGGCTTAATCGACTCAGCTAGTGATTCTGAGTCGATCCATATACTATGAGGTATATGTAGCTAAATTAGTTCTCTATTTCTCTATGGGATAGGGTATTAAAACGCCATCAAAAAGTGGGCGTAAAAAACCGTTATATCGATGAAATATAGGTAATGAAATTATTCCTTACAGTTTAACCAACATTTTTAAATATAAATAATGCGCATTCAGCTGAACGCAACAATGAGTTTGTGTCTAATTAACCTTCCTTTAGGTACCCGCATCAAAAAAATAACAAAAAAAAATATTTATACCCTATCCCATAGGGGTATATTAGTTTTGATACTTAGTTTGTAACATAGAGATAAATTTATCTACATATACCACAAAGTATATGGATCGACTCAGAATCGCTAGCTGAGTCGATTTAGCCATGTCTGTCCGTCCGTCCGTCCGTACGTCACCAGTTTTTGGGCCTTAAATTTTGAGCTAGAAGGATGAAATTTGGTACACGTGCTCTTTGTTGCTCCCAGCAGAACAAGTGTAAACATTTTTGAAATCCGCCCACTGCCACGTTCCCTTTCTAGAATAACGTATTTTTTGGCCAAACCGTAAAGAATTTTAAAAAAATGTCTGTGCAAAATATTTAGAAAATCTTAATGTCTATATTTCGTTCATATAAAGTTTTTTTACCACGCCCACTTTTTGTGGGCGTTTTTAATAAAAAAAACGTTTTTTGATGCAGAATCATTAGTAATATTAATATGAACATTTCGTCCATAGACCATAAACCGTTTGTATACCCTACCCCATAGCATATGCATGAGAAAATCGATGTTTTTTGTCAAACAACATAAGATTCTGATAAACTGTTTGAACAATGTGTTGTGACAATGTCATTTTCTATATTATAGGCCCATTAAGTCCACTTTTTGGAGATATTAATTTTAAGGATGGGATGGGATAGGGTATTCAACGATCCGCACAGCGGATTGTAGCCTTCTCATATGTTTATACCCTATCCCATAGGGGTATATTAGCTTTGATACATAGTTTGTAACATAGAGAAATAATTTTGGTATATATACCTCAAAGTATATGGATCAACTCAGAACCGCTAGCTGAGTCGAATTAGCTATGTCTGTCCGTCCGTCGGTATGTCCGTCCGTCCGTCTGTCTGTTCGTCACCGATTTTTGGGCCTTGAATTTTGAGCTAGGATAATGAAATTTGGTATATAGGATCCTTGTCCGAGTCACCAGAACAAGTGTAAAAATTTTTAAAATCCGCCCACTGCCACGCCCCCTTTTCAGAAAAACTCAGTTTTTGGCCAAACCGTAAAGAATTTTAAAAAAGTGTCCGAGCAGCATATTTAGAGAATCGAATTATCTATATTTGGTCAGTATAAAGTTTTTTGCCACGCCCACTTTTTGGGGGCGTTTTCAATAAAAAACGTTTTTCGGTCAAATTTTAAAATTTTTGAAAAAAATGTTGATGCAGAATCATTAGTATTGTTAATATGAACATTTCGTCTATAGACTATTTTAACCCACGCCCACTTTTTGGGGGCGTTTTTATATAAAAATACATTTTCATACACTACCCCATAACATATGCAGGAGAAAAACCTTGTTTTTTGTAGAACCGTAAAATTTGTTCTGACAATGTCATATTCTATATTTAAATCACCATCGTGTTTTAAGCCATGTCCACTTTTTGGGGATATTAGTTATACAGATGGGACGGGATAGGGTATTCAACGATCCGCACAGTGGATTGTAGCCTTCTCATATGTTTTTTTCTTACATTTGTTACGTGTATACCCGCGAATGCACTAAATTGCACCGAACGCGCTAAATTGCACCGTTACTAAAAAAAAATTGGGAAAAAGTAATTTGACGGTCTCACTGACCAATGCGCGGGTATAGGGAGGTTAAAAACGGAAAGACCTGGCCAGAACGATTCTGATTCTATCTTCATACTTTACAATATATCTATATAAAAACTTACTCGCATTTCAATTCAGATTTTTTATTGGATATCATTCTGAAAAAATTATGAAACGATTGGTGTTACAAACAGTAATAGTAACATAGATATTAGATTTCATTGAGTTTGACAAAATACTTTGCGAGAAATTGGTGATTTTCCTTGTAAGACCTAAATGGAAAAACCAGTTATTCGGAAAAACAAGGTATTCAGAATGGATCAACCAACTTCCTTCATTGTTTATGTAAAGTTTTACCAATATCAATAGTGCCGTTTTTTTTAGAAAATTGATGTTATGTGTGATCGTTATATGGTAGGTACCGTTAATATAACGGCTTAGAGTACAAATAAATCGGGCTAGAATTGTATCAAACGCTCAATGCGAAGTTTGAAGAAAATCGGTAGATATAGTCGTTTAGGGTTGAGAAACCATTACTTTTTGGGACCACTAAAAATCTCTCATGACAACAATACCTACCTACCTTTCTCATACCTACCTACCTTTCTCATACCTACCTACGACTCAGAATCGTTAGCTGAGTCGATTAAGCCATGTCTGTCTGTCTGTCCGTCCATCCGTCCGTCCGTCTGTACGTCACCGATTTTTAGGCCTTTAATTTTGAGCTGGGATAATGAAATTTGGTATAAGGGATCCTCGTCCCTGCCTACAGAACAAGTGTAAACATTTTTGAAATCCGCCCACTGCCACGCCCCCTTTGAAGAAAAACTCAGTTTTTGACCAAACCGTAAGGAATTTTAAAAAAGTTTCTGAACAACATATTTAGACAATCTTAATATCTATATTTCGTCTACATAAAGTTTTTTGCCACACCCACTTTTTGGGGGCGTTTTCAATAAAAAACTGATTTCGGTCAAATTTTAAATATTTCGAAAAAAATATTAACATTATTAATATGAACATTTCGTCTATATACCATTTTAACATACGCCTACTTTTTGGGGGCGTTTTTTTATATAAAAACCATTTTTATACACTACCCCATGCAGGAATAAAACCTTGTCTGTTGTAGAACCGTAAAGGTGTTTTGTAGCAGTCTGAAGAATTTGTTGTCACTACATCATTTTTGCTATTTTATCCACATCGTGCTTTTAGCCATGCCCACTTTTTTTGGGGGATTTTAGTTTTATGGATAGGATGGGATAGGGTATTCAACGATCCGCACAGCGGATTGTAGCCTTCTCATATGTTTTCCTATAGAAATGATGAATTTATTTTTTAAGTGTATGTCTATATTTTTTAACTATCTCTTTTCGTTGGTGCAAACGTTTATGAGACTATAAGTTTAATAGTTGGATTATACCAGCCTTAATTTTTTTTAAACATGTATGACAATGCTTCACAAACCTCGTAGGGATAATTTTTTTAATGACATCTCCCAAGAGATGCAAACATATTATGCCGGAAAAGTGCAAGAAATCTGTACATATATGCGTGACAGCTAGAATGCAAGCTGTAGGAGGTTATAATCTTCTATACATTTTTTTTATTTTCAAGTGTCTAAGCAGTATAATTGGAAGGCTTTGTTATTCCACAATAAAAGAAAAAAAGAAGAAAATAGATATATATGTGCCTTAGATATTAGTACTGTATGGTCTGTCTCTGTTTGAATCTCTAAGTTGAATGAAGGTTTACCTAAGTCCTTTGAAATAAGATAGATAATTACTTGCCCTCTAAAGCCATCGACTTGATTCCGCATAGAAGACTACAATTCGCTGTGCGAACAGTCGAATATTTTTTCCCATCATAAATAGGACGCTAGACCGATTTTCACAGGAGCTAGCTGGATAACAATAAGAAGGCTATATATTTTTTGGATATCTCAAGGGGCGTGGCGGTTCCATCAATGTGGTCATGGCACCTCCAATATTAAGTAAATGTTTAATGCCATTTAAATATCCGGAACAATATAATAGTGCGTGTCTTGAAACTTTCTCCAGGCATATTGGTTGTGGTTTTGAGCCGTCATACAAAAAATGGACGGTATGGATAAGTGGCATGGTACCCCCCATACAAAACCAAAATTAAGGAGTACCTACTATGAAAGACACAGTCTTGAAATTTAGTGTGAGCATATGAATTGAGTAGTTGAATAATAAACAATGGGCGTCAATTTTTGAATTATGAGATTTATTGTAAAAATGTTGATAACTTGAGATTATATTAAATACATAAAGTCGACAGTTTTGGCAATGCCAGTTTAGTTTTTGAATAAAACAGATAATTCCGCCGGACCGTACCGTACCAATCAGTGCGACTTTCTCGATACGCATTTAGTCCTGAACAGTCTAGATCAGTATATCCCCATCCCCCATCTGAACGCCAACAACCCATACCACCTTACCTAACGTAAGAATATTCGTGTAATCAAAAATTGGCATTGTCGCTAAAAATATTTTTTTGTTAGGCCAACTTTCAAGTACTTCAAAGCTTAATCGGTGAACATAAGCCATTATCTATGGTCGTTTGGATAAAGATCCTGAAGTAAGGTTTTAAAAAGGTTCAGAAACACGACTTACCTACCAAGTCGTGTTTCTGAACATAAAAAATGGTTCCAAAACAAATGACGGAGTGGTTGCTGGTCACTTCCCAGACAGGCTAAATCTCAGCCTATCTTTCCGCCTTCCTGATCATAGCAGCGTGTTCCAAGCGGAACTCATGGCGATCAAAGAAGCCTTATACTGGCTGAAAGAGCCCACCGCCATAAAATCCCTGGAATAAGTCCCGACAAATCCAAAGACAACAATAGATCATACATTAGCTCCACCATAGGTGTCATCACTGGACACTGTTTAATAGGCAGGCACACAGAAAGGCTAGGCCTCCACTCAAACGGCTTCTGTAGGAGCTGCATGGACGAAGAGGAAAAAGAAACAATACTACACCTCCTTTGTAACTGCACGGTCCTATCAAACAAAAGGAAGACCCACTTTAGAGCCTACAATTTTCAAAATCTCAGTGATTTGACAAAAACGGAAGCGAAAAGTCTCCCCCATTTCATTAATAGCTCAGAATGGTTTTCTCACAGATAACAAAGAGAATGGACAGGATCCACGTGATACCACAATGTACCAAAAATGGTCTAAGTGTGCTGGCGAACTCGCTGGCAGACACTCTTACCTAACCTAACGACTTTTTATGATCGTTGTTGAAGATAGCTGTAACAACAGAACAAATTTCGATAATCCCTATTTCAAAACTACTTACAGACGAGCAGATTAAGGACCCCATTTTTTAGTCCAGCTATCACACTTATGATAGCATAAATTTAAAGTTATTAAAACCAAATTTATTTATTTATTTAATCTACCATATTTATATATATTAACAGATTGTTTTCGACTTAGTACTAACAAATTGTTTAATTCTGAAAAAATTAATAATTAATAAAAGAAAACTTCTTAGTAGAAGAAAAAAATATACATGATTCATAAAAACTCTATAATCATAGAGAAAAATTAATTTAAAAAAAAAACCTTTTCTAAGAGTACAGACTTAGCAAAGGATTGTTAGAATTTGGAATGTGAAATTGTTAAATTAGTTAAAAGATATGAAAAGTTCTTTATTTAAAAGCTAATCTACTATTTGAAAAGTCGCAATCGTCAGAACTGCACATTTCGTTGAAGTATGTGATACACCTTGATATTGGTTCAATTTGACAATAAGCTGTTCTGTGCCTATTTGCCATAAACATATCTTTTGGGCGAAGATGTCTCACAGGTGCATAGATGTTAAGACTGGCTAACAATTCGGATGAATTTATCCGAGAGCAAATAATATTTCTACTGAACATAACGCCTCCTATCTTCCTTCGAGCAGAAGGAGTTTGCAAGTCAAGTAATAAACATCGAGCTTTATAATCGGGTAGTTCCTCATACCAGTTAAATTTTTTAATTAAATAAGTAGGGTATACAAATGTTTTTTTTGTATGAAAACGCCTCCAAAAAGTGTGCGTGGGTTAAAATAATCTAGGGGCGAAATGTTCATTCAAATATTTTAAAAATGTACCAAAAACGTTTTTTAAGGAACAGTGGGCGTCGAAAAACCTTTATAAGGACGAATTATAGATATTAAGATTCTCTAAATACGTTGTTCAGACAATATTTCAAAATTCCATACGGTTTGGCAAAAACTACGTTTTTATAAGAAGGGGGCTTGGCAGAGGGCTAATTTCAACAGCAAAGAGCACGTGTACCAAATTTCATCATTCTAGCTTAAAATTTAAGGCCCAAAAACTAGTGACGTACGGGCGGACAGACATGGCTAAATCGACTCAGCTATCGATTATGAGCCGATCCATATACTTTAAGGTATATCTAGTTAAATTATTTCTCTATGTTACAAACTTTGTATCAAAACTATAATACCCCCTATGGGATAGGGTATAAAAACGATTTTCGGGGAAAGATATAGAGAATTTGAATTCCGAAACCCCCTTCATTGGACCTGAACCCTTCTGTGCAATCCCCAAATCAGCCATAAATCTAGTCATAAAAAACTGGGAACAAAACAGATGTGTTTCATACTGGGGAAACATCCCAGGCCTAAGACAGGCCAAAAGAGCTATTCAGCCCTTCAAATCAGATGCCGACAAGATACTAAATCTTCGCAGGCACGATATCAAAAACTTAGTAGGCTACCTAACTGGTCATCACGGTCTGCGATATCACCTAAATAAAATGCGTCTAGTCGACTCACCGGAGTGCAGACTATGTCTAGAAGAAGACGAAACAGCCGAGCATATCATATGTGAATGCCCGGCTCTTTACGGTATGAGAAGAGAATCTTTCTTCAGGGAATTCTTAAGTCCCGAAGAATTGAGGAAATCTTCGGCTGAAAGTATTATCAGCTACATTAGGAAAGTAGAAGCGCTACTAACCTAAAAAAACATCTGACGGCAAGCACAATAGATCTTTTAGGTCGATGTGTATATTACTGCTTAGGCAGGTCAGAATTTAAAAAAAAAAAAAAAAAAAAAAGTCCGTTCTTAAATTTTGAGCTAGGAAAATAAAATTTGGTATATAAGCTATTTGTCCATGCCTCCATACAAGCTAAACTTTTTTTTTTAAATCCTACTTTAAAAAAAACGCCGGTTTTGCTTTAACCGTAAGGAAAGTTTTAAAATGTCTGTATTTCATCCACATAATTTTTTTAGCCACCCCTACTTTTTTGAGGATGGAATGGGATAATGTATTAAACGACTCACTTCCCATATCAGTGGTTTAAAATGTTTAAAGCTTATATGCTAAATTTATATCGAAAATTTCGGACTAACATAGACGTATGACTATGTCATAAATATAAACAAACAGGGCATGGGACACAGTTTGACCAAAAAACACCGTTTATCTAAAAGGTGGGCATGGCAGTGGGAAGATTTTGAAAATGTTTACACTTCGTCCTTCTGGCAGCAACAAAACGTGTACGGAATTTCATCATTCTAGCTTAAAATTTAAGTCCCAAAATTTGGTGACTAACGGACGGATTCCGAGTCGATCCATATAGTTTACAATATTGCATTACATTAATTTAATTTATTACATTTTGCTCATATTGCTAGTCGAAACATATTTCGACATGCTATTTTAACTTTTTTATCTTTTTTTTGCCTAAAATTTTAATAGAATTTTGTTTTCCACTTTCTAATTGTATTCCTTAGTTATCTAATATTCAATGTTTCAGAAGAAAAGTACTTGTTATCAAATGTCTGTTTAAAATGTGCGATAACAAACCCAATGTTACTATCTATCACATAATTTACGATATGCCTATCAGATGTATTTCTCTATGTTACAAACTATGTATCAAAAGTAAAATACCCCTACTCTCAAAGATATTCCTTTTTCGGTTTCTGACTATGAATTCTGCAAAATTTTGTTTTTTTTTTTTTAATTTTGGGGGATTTATGATGACATTTTTTCTAATTTATGCGATTTGAACATACCATTTATTATAATGTATTTGCTTTTATATGCTGGCGGCTTGTTAGATACTTTATTATTATTTGTTTGCAATTTATTTTCAAGAATTAACGTACAAACTCTAGATTTAAGAGACATTTTTGAGTAAAAAAAATAAATGTTTTTTTTTTTTTTTTTAATAATAATTATCTAATCCAACACTCCGCTTAGCTTTAGAAAAACAGACCAATTTATCAGGAAAATCTTATTATTTGTAATCTCTGAGTATTCATTTTCACTTTCTGGTACAAGAAATAAAGCTTGGCTTCAACCAACATTCTTCTTCAATTGGTCCGGTTCTCAAGTTGTGCACTTCAAATTGGTTAAGATCGGTTTCTACTTTTGCGGGTCACTGAAGGAGAGGTATTTCTCTGCTGCGTCCGAAGTCTGGATGGTAATCAAAGAATCTGCGAGACAAAGCGTTGAGTGTTCAATCGCCCTACATGTCCTTGCCATCCTAAACATCTAATGCGAAGTAATGTAAGTAATATATGGATCGATTCATAATCGCTAGATGAGTCTATATATAGCGATGTCTTTCTGTCCGTCTATATGTCACAGATTTGTTGGCCCTTAATTTTAAGTTATGATAATGGCAATATATTAATAACAATAAAAAGAAAAACGGTATTTTTCGCGCGCCCTAAATCTTACATATAACGTTAGAAATAAATACTTCTCAAAAATATATGTTGCTAAAATATTTGAAATGTTATTGACATCAACTTATTTTAAGAACAATAACAAAAACAAATATTCTCTCTACTTCAGGAAATATTCAATTATAGCTACAAATAAAAATTGGAAATGTCAATGAGCTGAAAAAGTCAATGTGCTAAACCAGTTTTTCCTTCCGATGAAAAAAATGATTGCACCAACCTGTTCAGATGATAACAGTGTTTATCCGCCAAATGTTAGATTGCAAATCGTAATGTAAGAAATTGATTAAGGTTAACTTTAATGAATGTATATTTAATGTAAATGTAAATAACCATCTAATAAACTTGTTCTGAGTTATATACATTATCTAGGTACTATACCATCAACAGTATCTATACGGGTTTGAATCAGTGCGGTTTTTATAGTGCATATGTACCTGATCAACATCAAAGTTAGGACAAATAAATGTGCTGTGAGCAACATGGCGGTTACTTTTTTAGCATTTGTCACCTCAAAAAATTTCGGGTTCCTACTCCTTCTTGATCACATCAACAATTATATAAATTATATCCCACTACCGGCTATCGATGGGACTACCCTCAAACTAGCCGATAGTGCAAAGTATCTGGGTGTCATTCTTGATAGAAAACTCAACTGGAACCTAAATGTGCGCGAGCGCATTAAAAAGGCCACAGTCGCTTTCTATACGTGTAATCGAATATTCGGAAAAAACTGGGGTCCGAACCCCAAGATCATCCTATGGATGTACACGGCCATTGTGAGACCTATATTAACATATGGGGGGCTTGTCTGGTGGCAATCCACAAATAAAGTCACCCATCTGAAAAATATGACAAAGGTACAAAGAATAGCATGTGTGGGCGCTACTGGCGCAATGAGAACCACGCCAACAGTGGGACTGGAAACCATCCTTAACCTGCTACCGCTAGACCTTTACATGCAAGAATCTGCAGCCAAAGTGCTCTAAGAATCAGCCAGCTCAACTGCTGGAAATCGAACTCAGGAGGACATGCCCAAATTCTACACAGATATCTGGGCTCAGCTGTATCCTCTGACTACATGCTGCCTCACCATGACTTTCAAAGACCATTCTCCTGCATCCTCCCAAGCAGAGAGGAGTGGGAGAGGAACGAATTGGGCCCCGAAACCATATCCATCTACACTGATGGTTCAAAAATGGATGTAGGCGTTGGAGCTGGAGTGTTTTCAGAAACACTTAAGCTAAACAGCACCTTTCGTCTCCCTGAGCACAGCAGTGTCTTCCAAGCCGAAATATTGGCAGTGGCAGAGGCAGCCAAAGCGACCTCAATGCTGGCGATACCACCAGATGATATCACCATCTTTATTGACAGTCAGGCTGCAATAAAAGCTATCTCTGCTGTCGAAATAAAATCTCGGCTTGTGAAACGTTGTCGTGAAGAGCTAAAGGTTCTTGGCGTCCAACATAATGTTAAGCTCTGCTGGGTCCCCGGACACAGAGGCATACAGGGCAATGAAATTGCTGACGAACTGGCAAGAAAAGGATCTGCCTCCAGCACTGACCAAGCAGACCAGTCTGTCAAACCACCACTATGCGACCTCAAATCTCAGGTGGGACAGAAAACACTGATCGCTGCCAAAAACAGGTGGAACTCCCTTCCAACCTGTGAAACTTCCAAAAGGATGTGGCCTGAGTATGACAAAGCCAGAACCCATAAACTGCTTCGTAGAAACAGGAAATCTGTCTCTACTTTAGTTGGGATTCTTACTGGACACAACTTACTGAAAAGCCACAAACTGAAAATGCATCTCATAGATGATGACCTCTGTAGAGGCTGCGGTGATGAAGAAATACACGAGGACACCCTCCACTTTCTGTGCCACTGCCCAGGCCTCAGCCAACTAAGAATGAGAACCTTAGGAAAATACTTTTTCCATGACCTCACGGATCTATCCGAAATCCCTCTCCCTAATCTTTTCAGGTTTGCATCAACATCTGGATGGCTAGAAAGAGACTAACAACAATGGACAGTAACGGGACAATGAATGAACCAACCACATAAGTGGACCCCCAACGGGCATCACAATGGGTCTATATTGACCTGAGTGCGATGAGGGAGGACACACACCGTCTGCCTCATCAACCCACCAACCTATATCCCACTATGGTAACTTATACTGCAAAAGTATTCTTGATATCGTTTTGCGGAGGATCGTGTAGAAACAACGCGTATGGCTTTATATCGTTAAAAAACGGCTTTCACACCAAACGTCCAAATCCAAAAATGAGTTTTCGCGGGAAACATAACACGTATAACTCATGTAATAATTATTTGTATGAAATATGACACCAAACAAATGTCCACCATTTTGCTCAATACAGAAATTTGGGGTGTGTTTGTGATATTTATGCAATGCAAAGTAAAAAATTCTCAATTAGACAACAATCTACTATTTAATATTTGAAAATTGGTTCGCCTACTCTCAGTCAGGTGACGTTAAGTTATCAATATACGCAGTAGGGCCCGTTCCCATTTTTGGTTGCAAAAATCATAACTTGAACGATTTTAGATATTTTATATATATTCCCCCTATTAATAAAAAATCTCTATCCGCTCCTTAACACACGAGTTATGTAGCTTACGGATAGTGAGCTTATCCGTTTGCTATCTTTTGTTATTAATAAATATATTTTATATAAATGTTTGTTATCCGCTCTCTCTCATAAAAATCCCGACAGAGCATGGCAGCACTTTACTAAAAAATATTTAAAATAATACGATCCAGGTATACGTATGATAAAATAAAATAATAAAAAGTACGATAATGTGAGTAATGTACATGTATGTGTAAAGTCAATGAAATCGAGAAAAATATTTTTGAATTAAAAAGCGAAACGTCATCTCACAAATATTGAAAGTTATCCGCTCCTTATACACGAAATTCGATGAGTTAAGTTATCCGTTGTAGAAATGTTTTGTTTAATAAGAATTACAAGTTAAACCGATGTTTTAGTGCTAACTCACCGTTGTTCGTTGTTTATTAATAGGGGGATTATATATACGATATATATTATTCAAATATAGATGAAATCCACAGCAACCAATTTCGTAAGTTTTTAAAATATTAGTACTCAGGGTGTTTCAGAATCATGTGTTGAAAGACGTCTTTTTTATCAATTGATTTTGTGTGAAAAAAAAGTTACCTAACGACCAAAATATACTGCAAGAATATTGGTATGAAAAAAGAAGAGATCAACTGAAATAGTGTTTTTTTATTCAAATATTTGAGTTTTAATATTTTTTTTATGATTGTTGATAGATTTGAAGTTAATAACTGTTAACTAAAGTTAAAGAAAAATTAATGAATATAAACTAGATTTCTTGAACACTCTTGTATAAATTCGGGGTAAAAAATTTATTATTTCTGGAGAGCATCGTTCTCTTGGGTACTTTCCGTAAAATCTCTCTAAAGCTCAAATAGGCAAAAAGTGGCAGCTGGTTTTTTTAGTAAATGTTTCAATAATACAAAATACAAATTTTTGGCGCAACAGGCTCGTTAGTACCCAGGGCCTAGCTTTCTCACAACCATTCATGTGTGCGTGTGTACTTCTTGCACGATGGCGGGACCTCCTGTTTTATGCCGACTCCGAACGGCTAAGTTGAGATAAGCTATTCTTGACAATTGATACTACTCGGACGATTTGTCAGATCATCACGAGAGGAGGGCCAGTGAAAAATCATTTAGGTGTTGCTACGGCTGGGAATCGAACCCAGACCTCCTGCGCGGCAGTTCATCGCACTAACCATCGCGCCACTGAGCCCTAGTAATATACCACTGACCATTGACCACCTGTATCAGCCGAATCTTTCGACTTTGATTTTAAAATTTCTTTCGGTTTTTGAAGCTTCCAATATTTTCTAATCCAGTTTTGGATTTTAAATAATTGCCCCACTGTGGCCGTCTATTTTCTTCCAGCGAAACACAAGAAATGTCAATCTATGGAAGGGGTACCAAACTCAGAAACTCAAAAAATTGTTCTCAGCGCCCCCTGATGTTGCGTAGATTGTAACCAACTCAATTTTGCTTTACCTAAAAAGTACACCACTCATGTTTTTGGTAGAAAGCTCCGTATTTCGATTCGAATATTCTGCTTTACCTGTCTAATAGTCTCTGGTTTATTATAATATATAGTCCGTTCCAAATCAGTTGGCCATTCTACTGCGCAGGCTCTTAAAATTTATTTTACAATATCTTAAATTGCTCTTAAATCCTCTCTCTGTGCATTCGACCGTTGTCTAACTAGTGCAAACCAAACCAGTTGGGCATTCTACTGCGCAGGTCTCTTAAAATTTATTGTAAAATCACCCTTATTCCACATGGCGTTTTTATTAAACGACAAATGGCGGTTTTTGAGTCGATTCATTTTAATGTCGTTTAATTGTCGGTATTCTATTCTCTGGACGCCTCCTCTCTCATTTTTTTACATTCCACATGAGTTCCATAGCAAATGCTGATGAATGACAGATAGGCATTTGTTTTGCAATTTGTAATTTGAAATTAGCATTCATTTATTATTTATATTACCTACATTCGTAAGTTTTTTTTCTGTGCTTTTACTTTATTTTGATACTACTAAATTCCGAAATGCAAATATGAGCACCATTGTTATTTTTCTATCGTGGATTAATTAAGTGGAAATCAACAAAAGAGATTTCATGAAAATAAGCAGAAGTATAAGATCAAAATCTAAAAAAATGTCTCTAGCAAATGATATGTATACTATTTTTCTCACTTCGGTTATCCAAAACCGTTTAACACTCCAGCAACGTCTTTCCCTCTAGTTTTAAATATATCTAATTGTAGGACATCCCTTTTAAAATGTATTGCTAGATGAGGCTACTTTTCCATCAACTCTACCAGGCGTTTCATCTGTTGTGGATTCTTTATTTTCACCCTTGAAGACAAATAAATAACTAAATAACTTTTAACTATATTAAAAAGTTGAAAATATAAACAAAACTCACATTTTAAAGCGATTATTACTACTTGGCGTTTACAAATATCTCAACGACAAGAAATGACGTTTAAGTTGTCGTTTTGTGAGACTAAAACGCCTAGTAGAATACGAAGTCGAACAAGAAATTAAGTTCCACATGAGCTAAAACGACATCTAGCGTTAAATGCCGTAAATCGACTTATAAAACGCCAGCTGTAATTCAGAGTAGAACATTGTCGTTTTGTGACTAGTCGTTAAACGACTGTTGGAATAAGGGTGAATATCTTAAATTTCTCTTAAATCCTCTCTCTGCGCAATCGACCGTTGGCCAACTGATTTGGTACGGACTATACTTTGTCTTTTAAATATCCTCATAAAAAATTCAAGCGCAGTTTAATCTGGTGAACTAGTTGACCAGCAGTGTGCGCATTCACTCCATTGGCCTCAAAAAGTTTTCTATCATTGTTTTGTAAAAAGACCCGGAAATTGTTTGAGGCGAATTACCCTCATTCTCGAAGAAATATGCACCGATTACATTTTCGGCCATAACGGAGCCCCAAAAAGTGCACATTAATGGGTTTAACAGATACAAATGTGTTGCCTTTGGATTGGAGCCTAACAATCTAAAGTTATTTTGTTAACATAGCCACTTAAATGGAAATTCGCTTCATTCGACATCAAACATTATTTAAAAAAATCAATTTCTCTTACGTACTGTATGAATCAATTAAAAACATCGATGAACCCCATTATAACCAGCAAAAAGAAAAAAAAAACATTTAAATTGCAAAATAACAATGTTTGCACTTACTTGGCCACCCTATATTATATATATCAGATAAGTATAATTAGAAGAGGCAGGTTACAAAAAAATACAAATTTCTGGCGCAACAGTCTCGTTACTACCCAGGGCCTAGCTTTTTCACCATTTATGTGTGCGTGTGTACTTCTTGCACTTTGGCGAGGAATTACACTTCATCGAGTAGGATTCCTAGTAATAGAAATCTTCCTATATCGGCAAACTTAACACGGTGGTAATACAAGCTATAGATTCGTCAATTCCGATATCAAGTAAAAAACAACATCGATTCTTATCTAAACGACCTAACAAACTCACATAAGCAGTCGCCCGTTTCAAAACGTTCCGCACAATTTAGAGCTACAAAGATTGAAGTGCCTGCTGATCAATGTATAAACCAATGCTTCAATGTATAAAGTTAAACCAGCAGTTTCGGAATATTGTCAATGATTATTGGAAACAGCGTGCTGTAAGCATAATAAATGAAAAATGTTCCCTAAAATAAACAAAATATATACATAGATGTATACCAATTATATAAAATAAGAAGATTCTCTTATTTTATATTCTGATTCTCTTTATTATACAGGGTAGTCGATAAATCGCGCTACCATAAAAAAAGCTTAATAACTTTTTTCTGAATAGTTTATCAATCCCATTTTTTTTAATTTGCAACCCGCATTTGGGGCTTGAAAATTGGCTGAAAAGCTAACATCTGCCTTCAACGAATCCCTGCCATCATCTTGTCCATTAAGGAAACCTAGAGGGAAACAAAAACCTCCATGGTGGTCCTACAATCTAGGAATGCTTACACAAAAATTCTGAAAACTCTTTAATAAATCTAAAAGCTTGAACGAGGCTACTGACTGGATCTCCTACGGGAGTCAACCGCCACAAGACTGAACTGGTCATGTTCACTAGGAAATATAAATGGCAGCTTACTCGGCCATGCAAACTGGCCACTCAAAAATTCTAAACGAACATACAAATATCCCTGAAAACACCGACTACACCCTTACTAGGTTAAACTTTGATAAGAGTTCCAGGTCACTATCTCAGACAGATCGTCATGGAAAAATAAGGAACCGTGCAAAATGACTCGATCTATTTTTATACCGGTGGCTCTAAAACAAATGACGGAGTGGGTGCTTCTCTGACAGGCTAAATCTCAGCCTATCTTTCCGTCCTCCTGATCAAAGAAGCCTTATCATGGCTGAAAGAGAATGTAATATCTGCCAAGGATATTAGCATCTTCTCGGACAGCCAAGCTGCCATCAAATCCCTGTAATCAGTCTCAACATATTCAAAGTTTAATATTCAAATCAAATCAAAACTAAGGGAACTTGATGATTCACTAGCATGCATTCGCCAAAGATGTTACTCTGTTTGAAAGTCGCTCCAAAACCGAAGACATCCAAACTAAGCTTTAACGCAAGTTTGACAAATAATGTCAAATGTTCTGAACATATTGGAAACATAAAATAACTTATGGGAAATGTAAAATCATACTGTTCCGCACCCCAATAAGGAGCGATTTGAGACACAAGTGGAAAGACCTTAGAATAACGAGTATAGATAGTATTCACCTCGAGTTGAAGAAGGTTGTAAGGTATTTGGGTGTTCATTAGGACACCCAAATTGTATATGCAAAAACGGCTTTTATGCTAAAACAAAATAAAGCTTTAGCGCCCTAGGTTGGAAAACGCACATAGTAGAGCCCTTTTCTTCATTTTTGTACCTGAGGTTAGCAGAAGTTAAATCCACTGAGCAAGTGAATATGTCAAAGTGTGCGCAAAGCAGTAGGATGTAACTTCAGCAAGCGTTATTGTGTTTTAGCCATTATTTCTCTCAGAAGTATTTTCTCCTCAAGCTATCTGAGATCCGATGTGAAGAATATTTGTTACCAGGCATTCGCCTGTTCATTTCTGACTTATGCGAGTCCAGTGTGTTGGAACATAAACCCACCATATATGTAAAAGCTTAGTCTATGAACGCGAATGTCTAAGAGGTTGCATGCAAATATATAGAAGTGCACATTCAACAACGCAACGTATCAAACCAAAACTTACCTCGGAAGGAATCAGTTTGCACGTTCAGCGTATGTCTTGGAAAATGAGCTTATATTGGAATTGTTTTATCTGGAGGTTGTGTATAAAGAAACTGGATTCATTTCACCGGATACATGTTTATGGATGCATATGGCTATCTATTAGATTCGACGAACATTCCAATAATATATCATGCTGGAAGGAGTCACTCAAGTAGTTAAGGCTTCAGTATTTGTAACAGATTTCAGATAATTGACAACAGGCGAATATGTATCTATTTTAAAACACCTTTTTTCAGACTCAGGGGTTGTTTCCAAATGTCCAGCGAAATGGACCTAGCAGTAAACGGTGAAAGACATCGACGAATTGATCAGAACGTCACAACGGACAGCTACATCTTTAAGTAGTAAATTGCTTTGTCTACCTCCGACAACAACTTGCCAGAAATCAAACAAAGAATTTCTCTTGGTAACCTTTGTTTCTTGGGGATAAGAATTAAATTTATAAAGCTTTTAATACGAGTTCTAAGGAATCCTATATAATATCCAGAACTTTCCACTATTGCTTTTCGGCACCTTGTTATCTGTTATTTATCCCTTTATGATTTTATATTGGTTAAAATAAACATTGTTCTTTTTATAGTTTGCAATGTGCTGCAACTGCCAGCTTTGAGCGTCATTTAAGGCTGAAAACACACCGGATAGAACAAAACGTGTTTTTTTGTTTCGTGAAACAGGAGAATATTGTTTCTTATGAGACTACACCAAAGTAAACGAAAGAAAACATTAGATTTTATTTTGAAGTGTTTCGGTTATGGTTGTCGAAAATACATGCCCGTATATACGAGCAACACACTCCGAATGCAACAAAACTGTTTAGAACCAGCGTCGTTGACGATAATTGCCTACTTTCTTATGGCGCAACACACACCACATGAATCGAAACATAAAAACCAAAGCAAAACAGAAAAACATGTTTCGTTGCCGATAGCTGAGCTGTTGTCTTTTGCAAAACAAAATGTTGCTACGATAGTTCGTATCTTATTTTCTAATAGCATTTTCGATAAATCCCAGCTAAAAATCAAATGTTTCAATCCGCTTCCTGGTGAAATTATTAAATGTTTCAGGATAAGTTCTTAACTTTGGTATTAAGTTTATTATCGCATCCTCAACATTTCCTTTTAGATTATATAAATGCACCTACCACTTTCTGCAATTTTCGTCCTTTTTGACTATCGAATCAAAAACGTTTTGTTTGATCCGGTGCGTGTTTCAGCCTTAATCTCTCTCATATTTTGTTCAAATATTGCACGAAGATCTTCTAAACGGAGGTATAGCCGTAATACTATATAAAAAAAATGTGCCTACAATTCTTCATTCAACAAAATGTTGGAGATCTGATGTAAGAATCATCTGTCTGAAAAAAAATCCAGCAATTAAGTATAATTTTTAGGCTAAACTCCAAAAACCGTTTTGAAATGTGAAAACTTTGTACTATCTTGGATATCTGTACCTAGATGATAAATATTCTCACCTTATAAACAAATATTGTTAAATTTCGGTTTTACTTCGAAAACTACTAACTAAAATTATATTTCGATTATATTTAAAGATTTTTTTTCGAAATGAATACACTAGAGACTAGACCTTTGTATTTTTATCCTTCATCTTTGTAAAAAAAAAAATATAGAGACGTTCAAAGTATAGTTCGTATCCTTATAATTTAGTATCCACGCTATTCTATATATCTATATATTCGCCGTATCTATATATTCACCGTGTAAATCGGCACATGCAGGCCTTGAAGGTACTTACTTCTTTGCTCAGACTTTACTTTAAAATTTTTATCAAAAAAAAAAAACGTGTAGTAGTGAAATATTATTTTTATTTATAACTATTAATTTTAATATAAATACTACATTCATAACATTCACATTAAACGTTTATACCATTATTGAAATCATCTTCTGTTTTTTACACAATCGCTAACAACTTGCGCCAGTTAATTTTGATGATGAAACAAAAATCAAACAAATCATTTTCATAATTTTATTATGTTTTTGAAAATTAAAAAAAAAAATGTATTTTATAAACAGTGTGGTGTTCCGCATGCTCAAATAGTATAAACCTATCAACGCATGCGGTTATAATGCGGTTATTCACTCTAAGTCTCGGATCTTTGTGAATTGTTAAGTGTAACCAAATCTAACATCGCTAGCATTGCGGGGCGCTGCTTCGCTGTCACAGGCCCCCTCAGCGTAGAGAAGTTTGTATACAAAATATATTACTACATTGTATAATTAAAAAACACCCGAATACTGTTGTTCTGTTCATATTAAAAGTGTAACGATAAACCAACATATTATGTTGTTTGAAAGGTTAAGTCTTTGTCGTGAAACGATGAACTTTAACTACAATACAAGGCTAAATAAAATGAAGTGAATACCCTTACCCTGCCGACCGTGGCGTTTTATGTTGGCTATTAATAAAAATGTTAGAATTTGACGTGCGAACAGTATAATGCTTTGCTATCTTTTCTCGTTAGACATTTTAGTGCGAAATCTTGCATTTAACGGTAGTATAGCACTGAGAGTTTACAAACAATTAAACTGAAAAAAATGTAACATATTATAGGCCTTGAATAAAAACAAAGAAATAAAGTTTTAAAATGTCAAACTAGATTTCAAGAAAGCAAAAAAGGTTAATATTCATGTTAATCTTTACTGCATTGCATGCACCATTTATCCAGAGAATCTGATAATATTAGCCATTTCCATTTTACACGACGTACAATTTCCAGCAAATAAACTCCTCATAATTATTTTACAATAATTCTCTCAGGGTGTGGATTTTGTACCTTATAGAAAAATGTTTTTAAATTGATTTTTAAATATATATTTATCTGTGAATTGGTTGTTACCTCAAGGCCCAGGAGCGTTACTTCTACCGTTCTTCTTCTTCATCTCAATTCCTCCTTCAATTACAAAATTTGTTTAATTAAAAGTTTCGAACTAATTTAATGTTTTATTTTAGTAAAATGTGTACCTTCATTATTTAAACAATATTAAAACTATTCTAAATGCACTACACTATTCACAAAGTACTTAAGAGTAAACGACACAATTAAATTAGAATTTATTTTGTTTACACATATCTAAACGACACAGACTTGGAATATTAATTTATACAAAAACACGATTCCGATACTCGCCTGACAACGTATGCAGTATAACTATTACTTTTAATGCAATTCAGCTTAAGTGTATTGTATACAAAATATATTAAATTATAAATACACATAATATGAATCCAATTGAAACAGACATTGTTTCTTAGAAAAGTTCGTAGTAAATTTGTAAATTTTGTTCTTCTAGGAAAAAACAAATGTGCTGCTTTGTTCTATGCTATTTCAAAAATTATAATTTTTGATACATTTACATATTGTATTGTGATCTATTTTTTTTTTTAATTTTTTTCTGTTTGTAAAACTTTGATACAAAATACTTTTGTTATATATTTTAATTAATACAAGTAACACAAAATGAGAATACAACTACTGAAGAAACAAATAAAATCATTAGTTACAATTTACATTTTTTTAATAATTATGATGATTTTGTTAAAATTGTTGAATTCTTCAAGGCATTTTAGTATATTGCTGAGACTTCAGTTTGGGAAGGTTCTTTTAGTTTCAGGATTACAAAATATCTTATGTATTATTGTCTTCTAAATACATTCACCTTATTGTATTTGTTTTATAGATGTATATACTATGACAACTTCTTACGAAGCGCGGCGCTGCTTCTTACTACTGCATAATCGCCAACCATATTAAATGGTAGCTTTTTTATGAAAAATAGTGGGTAATTTTTTTTTAAATATATTGGAGAAGACGAGGTATATTTCAATCGTGAGAAACTGTAATGCAAGCTATCCTGGAAGATTGATTAAGATTTAAAACTGTTCGTTTTGTGGGCAGAAAATCTGAACTGATTAGGATTATGGCCAAACACCAAGGAAATTGGATAAAGTGTCTGAACAAAGTTGGGATGGAATAGGATTTTTAAAGTGTTCGCACAGCGTATATGTTTAAAACATATACAAACACATAAAACACAAAGTGGAAATTTATAAATTGTTTCTGCTTCGTCTATATATTAAATCATTCTAGCTCAAAATTTAACGCCCGAAAAGTAAGCGAATGGAGGAGAAGATACAACTGCGAACTTTATTAGCTATAATAAGATAAATGAGTAAAAACACGTCGTATTGTCTCGACCAATTGTCGGGAGCCCATTAAGTACGTTAATAAGAGTACCGTACTGAGTTGAACGTATTTGCCCTTTATTCAATTTTAAGTTAAATTTGATAAAATTATTTTTAAATTAATTTGTATTTGTCCAGTAATATGTCATATTTTGTTGCACGTGAATTTTTAAATTCCCAGCGGTTAAAATTTGATTTCATTCAAGGGAAATCCTTCAAAACATTTTTGGAAAATTCGTTTTATTTACTTTGTGAAAAAAAACGAACACGGATTTAATCAAACGGACCTGAAATGTTTTAAGGCTCAGATTGAAAAAAATTGAATATCGGAACATAATTATTTTTAAATATTTCTTAAATGAATTTTCAAATAACATAAATATTTTTATTTTCTACCGCTTTAACAGAATTGTTTAATATCAAAAACATTTTGTATTCAATGAAAAGAAATAAGAAATGAAAACAAATATTCATCTAAAGTAGTAATTGTTTTCCAACTTTCACAAATTGTTTTAATAACAAAGTTCGTCTGCCCTTCGCAAAAGTTTAACATGCGCCAGTGCTGCCATTACCTTATCACTGAGTGACTATGATTGATTTCTTGGATCAAGTAGTTTACTTCAAATTTAATCACTTATATCATTTAAAATCGAGAGATTTCACCACTTAAAATAGATACGACGAAGGTTATCTATATTTGGCCTAAATACAGAAATCCTTTATTTCGTTTTTTGGGAAAAAAATTAAATCAGTTTTGCAAGTCAGTATTAACGTTGATGATTTTTAACCTCAATAAAAATCGTTGAGTCGTCTTTGATGCACAAATTTTGTCATATAACAAAAATAATGCCTTCCTGATTTCGAATTTGACATTGACAGTATACTATTATGTTCAATTCTTTATTCTTTTTACTTTAATCCATCCATCTTACATCATTAGTTAGTAATGAAATACATAGATGTTAGATAATAAGGTTTCTCGAACAAAACAAACAACATGCGTTTTATAACTATGCAATTATGTTTTCTTAAGGTTTAGCTGGTTAAAAATCCATTTCCTTTACAAAGCATCAAAACAAAAAGCTTTTTGTTTCAGCTACCTTTTTTGGAACTTTTTGTTTCCTTTGTGAAAAGAAATATTTTCTAGTGGATTCCGTTCTTAATGTCGATGGATAGCGGCATTTCAACTTGAAGAGCTATGTTCCAATTTTATGTAATGCATTCTAACTAAACATTGTGCAATACATAAGTAGATCATGGTAGAACACGACGAATATATATGTCGATTCAGAATATATATTTACATTGTTTCCACAAGCTTTCTTGATAGTTGCTTTTATGTACGGATGTGTGTACAATGCACATTGCACGTACACACGTTTGTGCACTTGGAAATGCACGGAATAATTATTTTTGTTTCCTTTTAGGGCTTTACTTTCCTAGCATATGAAATATAATAGAAGTGTTGTCATTGCGCGAAAATGGATATTGTGAATTTTGACAGATTGTATGTTTAAAGTCCCGGCTGATATTTGTCGACGGTAAGTAGGCAGCTTTAAACTGCAAAAATGTACTTATTTTTTTTTTTTTTATTTATTTACATTTTTTTTTTAATTTTAAAGTGCATTCCATAGACTGGTTTTTGAAAACAAAACAATATGTGTAAAGCATATATTAATCCCTTACAATAAATAATCCCACTGTTCTTTATAAAATAAAAGCTATTTTCTAACATAGATATATAAAGTCCTAAAATTTATTAAAATCCAAATGTTGAAAAAACATATGAGAAGGCTACAATTTGCTGTGCTCATTTCTCATTTTCCCGGCAAGTTGATTTTTAATTATGGAAAATACTCCCGGAACTTAAGCTCGAGGTTGTGATATCTAGCATCTTAAAATTAAGTAAATATAGAGAAAATAATTCGAAGCATGTCTGGGATTTAAATCAATCTTAACAGACCACATACGTTCGATTCAATTCATTAAAATAACGCGTTGGAATGGTAAATTTCCAAGTAAAGGGTGGTCCAACAAAATGGCACGATGTTAATTGTAAATAAAACAAAAACTTTTTGAAGAATTATCTTAATATTTATTAGTATCATAGAAGGACCCATGACAATTATTTTGTGAAACAAAATATCAGCCAAATGCTCGCCACGCTTCGGTGGCATAGCTCTAATCCGATGGTCCATATTTTTAATGACTCTGAGACATAATTGAGGTTCAATGTCGTAATGTGTCGAATTATCTCATCATTTAGCTCTTGAATTGTTCTTGGCTTATTGACGTACACTTTTTCTTTTAAATATCCCCAAAGAAAGAAGTTCAACGGTGTGAAATCACATGATGTTGACGGCCAATTAACATCATCACGACGTGAGATAAAACGGGCATTGAATTTCTCGCGCCATGCCCACTTTTTGGGGATATTAGTTTTAAAGATAGGATAAGCTGGTATTTCAACGATCCGCACAGTGGATTGTAGCCTTCTCATGTTTTTTTTAATACACTGTCAAATCTGTGTCGTAGCGAGCTTAATACAAGCAGTATCACGAGCAGAGATTTGCCACACCATATGATATGCATCCACAGGCCCATCATTTAGTGCATTTATTATAACGTACTAACATCCCCTATGTATCTGGCATATGATATGGAAATGGGTATACATATGGTATTTTGAGAACGCCCCAAAAAGTGGTGGGTGCCAACATCATCTAACGATGAAATGCATAAATCTTACCAAAATATTTTATTAAAACATTTTTCAAATTTCTTTAAAATTTGTCCAAAAAGTGAATAAAATATAGACATAGATAGTGTCTAAATATTGTGTCAATAACCATCGCGCCAAACAAACCGTAATTTGGCATCGACAAGTCTGTGCCTAAAAAGTAGAACATCTTAAGTTGATATAAGTTGTTTTAGCTGTTTTGAGTTACTTGAATTTTCTCTTTGTCTATTTTTTTTTAGAAAAATCCAGTTTGAAACATATAAGAAGGCTACAATCCGCTGTGCGAATCGTTTAATACCCTATCCCATCCCATCCTTAAAATTAATATCCCCAAAATATGGGCTTTATGGCAATGAAATATAGAAAATGACATTGTTACAACATATTGTTCAGACAGTTTATTAAAATATTTTATGGTTCGACAAAAAAAACAACGTTTTTCTCCTGCATATGCTATGGGGTAGGGGATACAAACGGTTTTTGTAGGAAAACGCCCCCCAAAAAGTGGGCGTGGGTTAAAATGGTCTAATTACGAAATGTTCATATTCATTTTAATAAAGTTTTTTTGAATAATTGAAAATTTGACCGAAAAAGGTTTTTACTAAAAACGACCCTAAAAAGTGGGCGTGGCAAAAAACTTTATATGGACGAAATATAGAGATTGTTTAAATATGCTCTCCAGACACTTCTTCCAAATTCTTAACTGTTTGACTAAAAATAAGGTTTTTCTAAAAAGTGGGCGTGGCAGTGAGGGATTTCAAAACACACACTTGTTCGAACAGCACATACAAGGATCACCAAATTTTATCGAAATTTAAGGTCTAAAAACCGGTGACCTACAGATGGACGGACGGACGGACAGACAGACATGGCTCATTCAACTCAGCTAGCGATTCTGAGTCGATCCATATACTTTGATATAAATTATTTCTCTATGTTACAAACTTTGTATCAAACTAATATACCCTATGGGATAGGGTATAAAAGGTATAAAAAATTGGCAAGTTATATATGTTTTTAAAAAAGCTTAAGTCATCAATTTAGTCCCTTACATAGGGTAAAACAGCTTATGTTTATTATTTCAATATATTAAGCAGCTCATGTACCAATATTTTCTTTATTTTTTTTAATGTCTGCATTAATTCCCTAACTGCCGTTGCAGCAAACAAGCTTATGTGCACCTAAGATTATTTACCGCGAAAAAAGTGGCGAGTTTGTAGTTAGGTCGACTTAAGTTGATTTACCAAATCGAGTTAAGTTTTCAAAACTTAACTTGTTAAATTGGAAGAATATCTTATGTGGCTTAAGATTAAAAATGTACTTTTATATAATTTGGTTAAATGACCGAAGTCTAAATTTGCTTACTTAATACTCCAATCTGTTACAAATAATTGCATTTAATATGTTAAAATAAAGTTGCCATTTTTTTCCGAAAGAATTTTCTGTTTCCAATCGCAATTTTTTTATAGCAATTTAAAATTGCTTTCCTAAAAAGAGTACAAAATTTACATGAGATGATTTACCTTTTAGGCACAGAAGAAGTTGCATATATAGCGCCGTTGTGATCTCTTTAACATGTGGAGTTAATAGACAAGGACCTCTAGGCTGTTATCTTCGAATGAAAAACATTAGCGCAATGCACTATATAAACACGTTCCCTTAGGAATTGCACAAAAAGTAAAAAAAAAAAAACTAATTTGAAGCTTACTATAAGGAGAGAAGTAAAAGTCAGATGGGAATCGGTGATTCAGGTTGGTAGATTATAATATCAGTGATAGTAACAGAATTAAGCAAAGCATTAAGTGCAACGTTGCTAAGTTAGTTGAATTAGTAGTAGTAGCTTCTTTTATTTACCTTTCAAATGTATCAATCTACTAACACATACTGGTCCTTTTCCTATCCCATCTTATCTATCCTATCTAATATACTGATCACATGCATACAAATGCCTATGCTTTTATCTTAATAAGATGACAAGTGCCAACCCCCATGCCTCAATCGTGCTTTAAGTGCTGTAAAGCAGTTCCTACTACGCTACGGAGTTTGGCAGTTGAACTGGTACAATTAGGGTGGGAACAAAAAGTCATGATGACATTCCTGGAATTAAGATTTCCGGAGGTAAAATAATCCGCCTCTTTCAAATATCCGGAGTTTTTGTTTTTTTTTTCTTAATGGTGGTATAAAACTAACATCATCAACAAACATATTAAAAACAACCGTGTGATATAGTGACTCAATATAATAGTCCTGGGATACGCCATTGTCTACTATGTACGTCGACAACATTAACGAAATTTAAGGCATATCAACAACCCTTAAAATACCTAAGACATTTTTACATTATATGAATGGTCTTTGCATTTTCATTAGATCTGATATGGGATTCTTTAAAATGCTTATGCGATTCGTGTAAAAAGCCGATTAAACCGTTTAAAACTCTTTGTTCAAATAATTTACTTTTTATATTAATTTCTCTCAGGTGAGATTGCAAAAAAAAACCCTTCTAGGATAAAGAAGAGTATAGACATTTTTATATTTCAGATTATATATAAAACTTTAAATTTGCTTGCAAGAAATTTTAATTTTTATAAAACCGTTACGAGTTGAAGGGCTCAGTGGCGCGATGGTTAGTGCGATGAACTGCCGCGCAGGAGGTCTGGGTTCGATTCCCAGCCGTAGCAACACCTAAATGATTTTTCACTGGCCCTCCTCTCGTGATGATCTGACAAATCATCCGAGTAGTATCAATTGTCAAGAATAGCTTATCTCAACTTAGCCGTTCGGAGTCGGCATAAAACAGGAGGTCCCGCCATCGTGCAAGAAGTACACACGCACACATGAATGGTTGTGAGAAAGCTAGGCCCTGGGTACTAACGAGCCTGTTGCGCCAAAAATTTGTATTTTGTTACGAGTTGAAAATTTTCCACTTTACATTGGTTCACGAACCTTAGATTCGTAATTAGACTTACAAGCGTTCTGTTGGTAGAGTTCAAGTTTGGGCACCAGCCGTGAGGCAATATGGCCCGCTTATTTCGGCATCTAATTATCGTAATATTTGAATAGGTTTAAATAAAATATGGTGTTAATGAAAATAATAAAGGTGCTTTCGATAAAGTCGTCACTATTTTTTATACCCTACCCCATAGGAGTATATTATATATTGACACAGTTTGTAACAAAGAGAAGTAATTAAGAAAGACATAAAGGGGTCGAATCAGAATCTTAAGCTGAGTCTAGCCTTGTCTGGACGACCTTATGACATCAGTTTTTGGGACTTGTTATATTATAATTATACATTATATTATAATTATACATTATATTATAATTATATATTATATTATAATTATACATTATATTATAATTATACATTATATTATAATTATACATTATATTATAATTATATATTTTATTATAATTATATATTAAGTTATAAGTCTAAAGGGTGGTTAAATTTTAAGGGCCGATGTTGATTTGATGGTTCAATTATGTATGGAACAAAATACCGGTCAAATGTCCGCCGCGACCGCAGCGGCACATGTACACCGATGGTCCAAATTTTCGTCGTTAGTGTGCCGAATTATCTCATCCTTTAGCTCTGAATTTTTGTTGGCTTATCGACGTATAGTCCGTACCAAATCAGTTGGCCATTCTACTACGCAGGTCTCTTAAAATTTATTTAAAAATATCTTAAATTTCTCTTAAATCCTCTCTCTGCGCAATCGACCGTTGGCCAATTGATTTGGTATGGACTATACACCCTTTCTTTCAAATAACCCCAAAGAAAGAAGTCCAATCACATGATCTTGGCGACCAATTGACATCGCCACCAGGAGAGATAACACGGCCATTTAATTTGTCGCGCAAAAGAGCCATTGTTTCGTTAGCTGTGTGGCAAGTGTCACCGTCCTGTTGAAACCAAATATCGTCCACATCCGTATCTTCCAATTTGGGCCATAAAAAGTTCATTATCATCTCACGATAGTAATTGTTGGGCACGACGACACTTTCGCGAACAGCAGCAATATTTTCTGCAGTACGAGATGTACGAGCATGCACTGATGTTTTTACATCTCCTACAGACCCGGTTTGCTCAAATTTTTGCAGTGTATGAATTAAAATACATTTTGTAAACGGATTACTAAAATATAGAAACTAGGTATCAATAAAAAAAAAAGTAAAATCATTTGCGAAAGAAAGCTGTTTAAAATCATAAAACCATAAACAACAACATGAATAAAAAACCATTGAATCACTTTTAGTATGTTTAAATATTCAACGATTTAAGAGCAGTGTTAACAAACATTTCCGATTATTTTTATGGTTAATATGAAATAGTACGCAAATTCACCTAATGCAATAATTCATACACAATCTTTTCTGCAAACAAAACCTGAAACCTGAATTAGTGCTACCTATACAGTGCTTCCTATGAAGTACTATCTATACAGTACTCATACATCCAAACAATATATATCTAAATAAATAATCAAGACACCTTTTCCGTATTTCACCTGGTCTGAAAATTACATGTGTGGCATTGTCATGAAAGACTGATACATTATCCCACATACTTTTATGGTAAAAACACATTTCTATGGTTTCTCTGCACAATCTTTTGGCTGGATATCACTTTCAAATTTATAAAATGAGGAATATATAATAGAGATCCCAACGTAAACGTGTATTGCAAATATTTTTCTTCGGCTAGTTATTGGGAATTTAGTTTGTGAGAGTTTTAACCCATACTGCATATATTTAATTTTGCGCAGAAACTTATAATTAAATTGATTGAAATGCTGTAAAATAGTGATCGAAATATCGAACATCTGAATAAATAAATGCCATTTAATTTTGTAAGGTAACAAGCAATTCGTCACCAAATCTTCAAATAAAAAATAGATAAGTGTTCCTCTGACAAAATCTTAAAATAGAGACGGAAAAAAACATGTATGTAGAAAATATCTAATGATGATATCGGGACAAAAACAGGAAAACGGAAAATCTGTTATAAATATAGTAGAAATAAACGGCACATTCAGGGCTTAAACCATGATTTTCCAAAAATGTATTTGCATGTACAAGGCAACATTTGTGTCGTTTATTATAATAGTGGTGTAACTCCATTTTTTTAAAAAACTCAATTATTAGCTTAATGTTATCACATTTCCACTTTTATATTGAAAAATATTAGGAAATGTGATAACATTAAGCTAATAATTGAGTTTTTTTAAAAAATGGAGTTACACCACTATTATAATAAACGACACATTTTTGGGACAGTTTTACGATAATTCCAAAAAGCTTTTCTAGACAACTATATGCTATATGATGTTTGTCAATGATTATTGGGTTTTGTAGAACGTGTGAAGACACTGAGCGTCGTAAAATAGACAATGCACGGTATTGCAACTTTGATTACACATCAATTGTATCACACTGGTCATTACATCCAACCCGATTTGACTTTATAAACATAAAAGCACAAGTACTGAGCACTCAAAAAGAAAAACATCCCAACATTTCGAAAATTTTAAATTGGAAAAAGTTTATTAATTAAAACCCCTCTACCTCAAAATTTAAGGTCTAAAATCAGTGACAGACAGACAGACAGACATGGCTTAATCGACTCGGCTAGCGATTCTGAGTCGATCCAAATACTTTTAAGTATATCTCGCTAAATTATTTCTCTATGTTACAAACTATGTATCAAAACTAATATACCCCTATGGGATTGGGTATAAACACCAACATTACAAATAAAACATTGTCAAAAAAACTGAGCGGAAATCTGGTCTGAAGTAATTAGGTTAAAACAATTCATAAAAGTTATTATGTTATTTTACCAAAGTGAAAAACGTCAAAGCCATGAATACAAGGCTCGAACAGAATCGTCGAGATGAACAAGGAAATATCGTAGTTCAGACACAGTCGATGCTGAATATGAATATAGAAGAACCACTTCTGCAGACTGTTAAACGGCGATGACGAACAACATTCCGCTGTCAGGCAGAACGAACCATTTAATATTGGCAACGGCAGCGAAAACTGCCAACCACCCGACCGAAGTGAAGTGAGGATAGCAATATCTAAACTCAAGCTTAATAAAGCCGCCGGAAATGACGGCCTTTCTGCTGAGCTTTATAAAGCTGGCGGAGATGACTTGGTAAGTAACATCCACCAACTCATAACCCAAATCTGGTCCGATGAAAGTATGCCTGAAGAATGGAACATCAGCATCGTTTGCCCGATCCACATAAAGGAGACCCTCCGAACTGCGCCAACTACAGAGGCATAAGTCTGCTCAACATCGCCTACAAGATCCTATCTGCCGTAATATGTGAACGCCTGAAACCGTTTACCAACAACCTGATCGGCCCTTATCAGTGTGGTTTTAGGCCAGAAAGTCCACAACCGATCAAATTTTCACACTTCGGCAGATCCTGGAAAAAACCTAAGAAGTCCAAATCGATACTCACCACCTATTTATCGATTTCAATGCCACATACGACAGTATTTATAGAGGCGAACTATACAGAGCCATGTCTAGTTTTGGTATACCGCCCAAACTCGTCCGTTTGCGAAGGATGACGATGGAAAATTCTCGCTGCTCCATCAGGGTCGGAAACGACCTCACCGACACATTCGATACCAAAAAAGGATTTAGGCAAGGCGATGCGCTGTCATGTGACTTTTTCAATTTGATTCTTGAGGGGATTGTGCAAAACTCCCGAGCCAACACCAGAGGCACAATTTTCCAAAAATCGGTGCAACGACTAGCATACGCCGACGATATTGACATCATTGGTAGGACTCAGCGGTGAAAATGAGTTTAGCAATAAATGAGGGTAAGACTAAGTATATGCTGTCAACATGAAAGGACACACAATATAGATGAATTGGACAGAACGTCACCATTGACAGACATAACTTTGAGGTAGTACGGGACTTTCTCTACCTCAGCTCCGCTATTAACTCTGACAACAGAATTGCTCTTGCCAACCGCTGTTTTTTTGGGCTAAGAAGGCAATTTAGTAGTAAGGCCCTCACTCGAACTACTCTTTGCTCTTTCTAATATATGTGTAATTTAAAATTGTAAATTAATGTTTTAATAATAATAATAATAATCGAGAAGGATTCATTACAATCTACGATATTGTAGACCTTTTATAGCTTAGTCATTTAAAGGGGAGTGGCAACACGGATATGTAACATGATAGTAGCCTGGTAAAGGAGCAAAGAGTTATAACAAATAAGTAAAAAAAAAACAGTTGAAGCCAAATG
The DNA here is from genome assembly GCA_932526625.1 of Rhingia campestris. NCBI lineage: Eukaryota > Metazoa > Arthropoda > Insecta > Diptera > Syrphidae > Rhingia > Rhingia campestris. The sequence continues at coordinate 57,441,711 of OW052183.1, forward strand.
ATGCAATATAATAACTTTAAATAGAAATTACGCACACTTCAAATGAAAAAAAAAAAACATTTGTTTTAGATCATATGTGGTAGAAGTGAGGTAGGAGTAACAACGATTCTAACTCTAAGGGGGCAGACCTCTGACAAATGTCTGATTATCAATTGAATGATTGAAATTACAACAACTACTTGTGAGAGTGGTTGGAATTATAGCTATTTCGGACATTATCAAGTGTCCTCATTAGATTTCTTCTAATAGTGATGCTATTTGAACGTTCAGTTCTGTGTGTAATTATTGAAACAGCTTTTCCCCTAATCAATTTCAGCAATACATAAAATACACCTACACTTAAAGTAAAAATCCGTATTTGTACCTCTAATGATAAATAGATGCACAAATAAAACTATGTTATTATCTATTTTTTATTGCCAAAACATACAACTTTAAAAAGTTTTACAAGCTACTGCTAGCCAATATTCATTCAGCATCAGTTTTGTCCTCTACTTAAAGTAAAGTACGGAAACCACACTACAATTTAAATCGAAATGGATTTTTGTTGTGTATTGCTGTATGTGCCCCAAATGACATCTAATAATTTTAAAAGCAGCAGTATTTAAATCACAGCGTTTACAGAAACAAACAGGTGCGACCTAATCGTACACTTTATTTTTAAATGCAAGCACGTATAAGTAGTTTTATTCACACTAGGGTCACGTTAATTGCATTATTCTTAAATAACTTGTTCATATGCTCATATGAATGGCTATGAAGAACATATGTCTGAGCCCCATAAGGACGTTTTGCTCTTATAATAATATTGGTTGGAATTCTCGATGATCAATGAACTACTTAATAAGCTTGTAAAAAGATGCGCCACTAGGATGATGCCATTGCAAATATTTCGTTGCAGCGATTTTTTTAAAGTTTTGTTAAGAATATTAAAAACGCGTTGAAAAGAATTGTTTTTATTTAGTTTTAAAAAAATGGGTTCCGGAAAGACTTTGACAGCGACAGAAATATTGAAAATGTATGCATTCAAGGAGTTAGGACTCTCAGGATACACGAAACTATGAGTAAATCAAAAAGGACACACGGCAGAAGCAAAGACGTTGCGAGAATAGCTTATAATTCTAAGGATTGCATCAAATTCTACTCTACCAGCGACTAAACTAATGGCTTTAAACAACGTGAACTCGGAAGCGATCATTAAGGCGATAACATTTCTGAAGTCGATCGATCCCTCACTTGGAATGTGAATTAATTTGCTATTAAACAGCTGCATTATCAACACAAAACTGGGTGGTGCTTCGGCCAGAAGACATGTCAGTAGAAGGCCCCGCCAAGGTGGAGTCATGTCCCCTCTTCTTTGGAAATTAGTAATAAACGAGCTTTTACTCATATTGGAAGCAGAGGGATGCAATGTGATTGCCTAAAATTTCTTACATTGACCCCCTGTCACTAAAAGGAATCGAACTAGCCTTCTCAGACAAAGCCAAATACCAAGTCTCAACAAATTCAAAGTTAAACATTCACCTATGCTGGAGGCCTGGGCATAGTGACATTCCAGTGAACTGTAAGGCTGCTGAACTTGCAAGACATTGGGCTAAATGTCGCACACCACACGGGTGCACTATAGGTATTCATATCGCTACATGCAAAAGCTTATTAGCGCAACATGAAAACAGCAAATCAAATCTCAGATGGCGTCTTGGCTCGACGTGTCAAATAACCGAACAAATTTGGGCAAAGCTGGATTTAAGAAGATATAAGGGACTGATTTCGCTCGCTATACCATACATTAGCGTCACCATAGGTGTCATCACTGGACACTGTTTAATAGGAAGGCATGCAGAAAGGCTAGGCCTTCACTTAAAGGTTCTGCAAGAGCTCCATAGACGAAGAGGGAGAAGAATCTAAAATACACCCACTTTTATCAGGCCTTTTTCTTATTTTATCTTTTAATTTCGATATCTCATTTGTTTACATAATTATTAAATTATACATTCATCATTATCCCAAATGCAATGTGAAGAAACCACATCAGAAAAGAAGCAAAAGACGTGATGTCAATACTTGTCTCCGTAAAGTAATGTCAAGACAGGACGTTAGAGTGTGGTAGTGTTTTTAGTGACGTGTACAAATCTGCAGAAGGGCACACACGGGTTAGGTAAACTTAGTGTTGGGTGGGGTCCTGATTCGATCCAACTATCGCTATTTTTCTTAAGTTTAAGAAATTAAGGATTACATTTTAAGTAGGTTATGTTTTTATATAAAAAAAAAACTATCATGAATTTGAAAATAAAATAAATAAGCAAACGATAAGTAACATATAAATAGTTTTAACATGAAGGGCATTAAAAAAACATGTTTGAGATAAGCTTAGAGTGCAAGAGTTAGGTTTAAACATTTGTATTAAGTTAGAAAATATTTTAAGAGAAAATAAAAATAAATTCTAAAGTAAAAACTGCAACGTGATGTTTATTTGTATATAGGCTGTTTTGGTCGATCATTTTTAATGCAAATAAAAACAAGTTTATTCCATAATTTTCTCCTACGTTTCGGCAGTTTTTTCCACCTTCCTCAGGGATATTTATTAAATCTTGAATGTTTTACAAATAAACGTTACAACGTTATTAGTTGTTTATGTTATAAACTTTGTGTCATAGTATAAACATAGTACGAACAAATTTTTGTAGATACTTAAAACTAATCATTGTTCTTTTGTCGGTGTTGCTACATTTCGAGGTAAATTCAAAATTATTTATTAACTCAATGAAACTGCCCGCCGTTAGTATAAAAGCATTTCAGAGGTTTGCTTAACTTTAGGACACCTCTAAGTATTACGTTGCCCACACGTCGCCTAACTTAAAAGCAAACGAAGCCTGTCTAGAGCCATTTTAAGATTCATTTTATACATATACGAGAATTTCAATCTGGTAATTATTTGGGAATTCATTTTAGTTTTTGTGCAGTGATATTCAATAAATTTAAACTAAATTAATACAAATGGACTCAAGCTACATTTCGTTTGTTAGTGATTTATAAATTTATAGATTTATAAAAATTTAAAAACTAAGAACTTGAAGATAAACAATTCAGACAATAATACATAATTTCTAAGCCTATTACATATATGGTAAAGCTAATCAATCTTGTGCGATCCGCTTTGTGATTTAAAAAGTTTCACAACAATGATCAAACATGGATATCTCCTTTCCATGGGCTCCAAGTAATACATTGGAGCAATAAACTGCACTAACATTAAAATCCTAAAAGCAGAAGGTTCAGCCATTTGCTCGGGGATGAGGGAAGGGGTATGCTTGGTCCAACCTTCTATGTTGAATCCTCAAATCAATTGCAAAATACTGGAACTACATAGTGAAATATATCACGCAGAGTATTCATTAAGAAGTTTTAAACTAAAATAAATTAAATATAAACATCTATTAAATATCAGTTTTTTTAGTTTTTGTTCCTACATAATGATAAAACGAATACGTCGTACGCAACTTTCTCTTTCACAGCGAGTTGGGACTGGGAGTTAGATCAAATGCGTGAGAGAATTTGACGGTTTTAATAGTTTGGCCAAAATACTCAATAATATTTATTTTGATTATTGATGCTAAAAATGATATAAATAATGTTGAACTATGACGTTTATTCCGGAATTTGAAGGAATCGGTGTCTATGTAAATAATAATGATTTTCCTTAATTGGCCCAAACTGAAAATTACGTTTAGGGATAGTTGGGCCAAAAATAATTATGTGGAAATGTTGCAAACGGTGATAGTATATAAATTAAATTTCATTAAACTTGCGAGAAATTGGCAATTTTCTTTATACATATGGCCAATATGCAAAATTCTGTTATATGGATTTTCTCGAAAGAAATAGGTATGCAGTTTTGTTGCAACTTCTTGCTTATAATATATATAAAGTTTTCCGTTTTCGGAAAAATGGAATTGATGTATAATTTTTATATGACAGGTACTGTTAATATAAAGTAAACAAAAAATTGACCTAGAATTATGACCAAAAAATCCTGGAGAGACCATTACGAACAGACGGGCGGAATTCCAAAAACCACTTATTTGGATTCCGCTATCATTGTAATATTAGAATCAATCAAAATTTCGAGGTGGAACATTTTTACGAAAAGAATATTGTTTTCTTTGTAATAGAAAGTTAAAAAAAAAAAAACAAAATCACACAACAAAACATATCAAAAGGCTACAATCCGCTGTGCGGATCGTTTAATACATCGATCATCGATCGGACCGTTCCATTCTTAAAATGAATATCCCCAAAATGTGGTCTTCATGGGGATGAAATATAGAAAATAGCATTGTCACAATATATTGTTCAGCCAGTTTTTAAAAATGTTTTACAAAAAACAACGTTTTTCAATTGTATAAGCTACAGGGTAGCGTATACAAAACGTTTTTATAAGAAACGAGTGGTGGGTGCACGACTGGGTCGTACGCAACTTTCTCTTCCACAGCGAGTTAGGCGTTAGATCAAATAGTACGCATTTTGATTAATGATATAAATAATGTCGAAATGAGTTTATACGAACGTTTACTCCGATATTTGAAGAAATCGATGTCAATGTGAATAATAATGATTTTCCGTTATTGGCCAAAACTGAAAATTCCGTTAAGTGATATTTGGGCTAAAACTAATTATGTGGAATTGCTTCAAGCTGTAATAGTAGTATATATATTGAATTTCATTCAATTTGACATAATAGTTTGCGAGAAATTATCAATTTTCCTTATATGGCCTAAATGACAAAATCTGTTATTTGGATTTTCTCGAAAAAACTGGGTATGCAGTTTTGTTGAAGCTAATATGGTTATAGTATATGTAAAGTTTAATCAAAATCGTTAGAGCCGTTTTCGAGAAAATTGAGGTTATGTGTAATTTTTATATGGCAGGTACCATTATTAACATGGCTAAAAGCAAACAAAAAAAATGGCCTAGAATTATGACTAAAACTAGCTTGTATACGAAGTTTGAAGAAAATCGGTCTAGCCGTTTAGGCTGGGGAGACCATCACGGACAGACGGACCGACGGACCGACGGACGGAATTCCAAAAACCACTTTTTTAGGCTCCGCTATCATCGTAATGTTAGAATCAATCAAAATCTCGAGGTCGAAAATTTTCACGAAAACAATATCTTTCTCTTTGTAAGAGAAAGTTAAAAAAGTGGGCGTGAGTTAGAATGATCTAAAGACGAAGATTTTTTTTTAATATTACCGACGTTTTTGCATCGAACATTTTTTTCAAATTAAAATCGTTATATGGACGAAATATAGACATTAAGATTGTCTAAATATCCTGTTCAGAAACTTTCAAAATCCCTAACGGTTTGACCAAAAACAACGTTTTTCTTTACTCTTGCTCTGCTGGGAGCAACAAAGAGTACGTGTACCAAATTTCATCATTCTAGCTCAAAATGTAAGGCCAAAAACTGGTGACGTACGGACGACCGGACAGACATGGCTAAATCGACTCAACTAGCTATTCAATCCATATCCTTTAAGGTATATCTAGCTAGATTATTTGTCTATGTCACAAACTATGTATCTATAAAATTCTTTATACAACATTTGTAAATTCTATTACGTCTTTTGACACAACCAACCATCGTTTAGTTAGGTAGCAATCGATAATAAATTATAGATAAGCATTTTAATAACTTTAAATATTTAGGCTCCTCCTAAGAATATCTAATAAATATGGCTGTTGCTATAAGGAACAAACAATAATGTTTTTTATCTTTAGATTTAAATAGTAAATTAACTAAAATTGTTTCAGTTGTTTGTACCAGAAATTAGTACTTTAAGAAATTTAAATTTAATTTTATAAACTTGCCGATTGGCTACATTGTATTGACTTTATTTAAAGTCCATTTCATTATGTAACAGTAGTAATATTCTCAAGAAGAATTAAAAACAACATCACATCATTTGTCAAAATTCTCAAGCGCACATGTATTTCACTATCTCTATTTTGATGTCAATGACCGTATGTAATATTTCGTTTTGTTACCTTTACATGGCATCGCAATCAGATTATTTTTTTGAAGCGGAACATATTTGGCAGCGATTTCTTTAATAAAAAAAAATATATTTATGTTTGTATACCTACTTAAATTTATTGATTATTCTCACAACAAACTAGATGTATTTTTTGTTCTCCAAATAAAAAAAAATCTAAAGAGTGCGTACCTCTTGCCGATAAATTAAAATTAAAAAATTAACATTTTTAGAGCATACACAGTGGATAGAAAAAATATTTATAAATTGATTGCTTGATCGCATAGATATTTTTAAGTGTGTCCTTTACTTACATACATTCATAATTTTACTCGTTCATATCATCATAATATATCTTGAATGCCAAAAATACTCATTCTGTATACCATGTTACACAGTTTTTTTGGACATTTAAATATTCAAGCGGAACTACGACTGCAAAATGTGTCGTTTGCTTGCAAAGAAATACAAAACTGTACATCCGTTTGCAATTTGTTTTAGATACAATTTTAAATTGTTAGGTAATAATTGTTTGTTATAGGCATCTCAATTGAAATTAACGATTTCAAATTTGGCGATCAATTTTGTTTACACAATGATAAACATATATGCTGTTGAAAGGATATTAAACATACAACAAATATTAATAAACCATGTTTAAAGTCCTATAGCTACATCTCATGTCCTTCTTGCTAGTGTCGATTAGAGATCAAAAATCTATATATTTGTATTATCGAGAGGTGATTGCGAAGTTTGATAACCATCATGTTTTCCCTGTCGAGTGTCGACTATGTTTGGTTTCATACAGAAACATTGATTTAAATAATGGTAATATTTTTTATAGCCACTATAGCCAGGCACGGTTTCCTAACCTCGATATCCATAAGATAGAAGAAAAAAGAGCAAGAAAAGCGCGCGATCGAGGATATAGAGAGGTGCCACTCCAGGAACGATGTTCGCAAGTTTTACCGAACAGAATCCTGTCGAGATGAACAAGGAAATATCGTAGTTGAGACACAGTCGATGCTGAGGATATGGAAGAACCACTTCTGCAGACTGTTAAACGGCGATGACGAACAACATTCCGCTGTCAGGCAGAACGAACAATTTAATATTAGCAACGACAGCGAAAACTGCCAACCACTCGACGTAAGTGAAGTGAGGATAGCAATATCTAAACTCAAGCTTAATAAGGCCGCCGGAAATGACGGCCTTCCCACCAACAACATCCACCAACTCATAAGCCAAATCTGGTCGGTTGAAAGTATGCCTGAAGAATGGAACCTCAGCATCGTTTGTGCGACGTCAGACGCAGTAGAGGAAGACCTCGCCTTTAGTTAAGCGCCCAAGTAGAAACCGACCTCCACCAACTTGGAGTGCGCAACTGGAGGCAGTTAGCTAAGGACCGGGCTTATTTGGAGAGGCATGTTGGTTGAGGCCCAGGTTCATCCCGGACTGTAGCGCCACTTAAGTAAGTAAGTAAGTAAGTAAGTAATTTTTTTTGTTTAATGTTGCGTTAATGCAATTTATTTGTCAAAATATTAAATTTAGAGTTTATAAAAAAAAATTGTTATTTGTTATCTATTGTTTCATTAAAATAATTGAAGATGTACAAAGAAAAAAAATTTTAAGGGTGCGCTTTTAGCTTCAATTCGATGTTTCTTTTTTCAATAACATTTTTATGAAATAGAATTTTATGGTCTTTAACATTATGTTTCAAATATGATGTCAGTCAAGTGTGTGCCTTTGTGAACGGACCTTAATATTCATTAAAGAATTTAACACGGACCAATGCCAAAAGATAGTTCACCAAAACCATTTTATGGTTAACAAATTCATTAAGGAAATGCATACTAAATTTGGAGGATTTTAAATTTTACTCGAATCAATTTATCAAACATTTCTTAAATGATTTACCCAGTTCAAAGCAAAATGCAATTGGGTGAATCATTACTTCAACATCGGTAATAGTAATTAAACTTGCAACGTGCAGTAACGAACCAACTTTATGTTTATTATTTCATCTAATCTAACATGGCAAATTCAATTGACAAATCATGTAATACATTTTTAATAAAAAAGGGTTGATATAAAACCTACAATTTTTTTTTACAATACTATATTTATCATTTTACTCGAACTATAAAAGTCGTCAATTGCATTATAAGATTCTTATTTATTTAAAGCGGTTTTTTTATGTCTACATTTTCGTGATCTTGATAAAATAATTAATTTTTAATTACAAATTTGGTAATTCATACATAATCAAGTCCAGAGATTGGGGAAAGGGTAGTAAACAAGTGGGAGATGTTGGAAAGAGTAAAATGACAGTGTGGGTTAATTTTGATTTTATATAGGCTCTAGTCATCCGGAAATATTTAACGAAGGCAAGCTATTCCGTATTCGTGTTGTGTGATTACTAAAAATGTTGATGTAAATTAAAACTGGTATGTAGTGCAATATTAAAACTCTTCCAAATTTCTGGACAAATTTGTCCTGTACGAACGTACAATACTTTTAACAGGATTTTATTATTTTTTTAGTAAAGTGTCATGATTTGTATGAAAGAGAGCGGATAGCAAAGATTGATATAAAATATATAAGTAAGACTAAATATAATTCTTAAAAATATTATAATCCTAATAAAATCCTAAAATATAAATAAAAAAATAGGACAACAATAAATTATATGCACAGTGCGACTAACTTGATTAAACTCAAGAATATTAAATCGGCATTATCAGGTTTGGTTGTCTTAATGTTCCTAGACTTTGTGTACCCTATTCCAAACGGCAATATTCGTTTAAATACATAGCTTCTAAGATAGAGGACTAATTAAGGTATATGTATATGGAACTCAGAATCAATTTAGCCATGCCTGTCCCTCCGTCCGTCCGTAAGCCAGCAATTCTTCTTAAATTTTAAGTTAGAATGATGAGTACCAAGAGTACGTGTATTAGTACTATTTGTTGGCCCGAGCAGAACAAGTGTAAACATTTTTGAAATCCGGCCACTTTATGCCATATTTTCAGAAATGGGGTATTTTTTGGCCAAACCGTAAAGAATTTAGAAGGAGTGTCTGAACAAGATATTAAGGCAATCTTAATATGAATATTTCGCCTATATAAAGTTTTTTTACACGCCCACTTTCATTTAAAAAACGGTTTTCGGTATAATTTCAATTTAGAAAAATAAAGTTCGATGGAAATACATACTTGGATAATATTGAAACGAACATTTTAACCCGCGCACATTTTTTTGGGGCGTTTTCTTATAAAAAGGTTTTTATAACATGTTGAGCAAGGATAATGAAATTTGGTATATTATCTCTTTAATCATCACAGGAATAAATATTTTGAAAACACCAATCTTAGATTTTACAGAAATTCGAACAATGTTTTAAGGAAAATATTTCAATATTTTGCATTTAGCTAATTTTAACCCACGCCCACATTTTGGGTGCAATTTTCTAAACAAAAAAATAATTATACGATATCCCATAGCATGGATGGAATGGGATAGAGTATTAAACGATTCGCACAGCGGATTCTTAACTTCGGATATGTTTACACCCTATCCTATTGGGGTATATTAGTTTTGATTCATTTTGTTTGTTACATAGAGAAATAATTTATTAAGATCATCACATCAAAGCAATTAAGTATATGGATCGACTCAGAATCAGAATTTAGAATTTAGGCCTTAAAAATTGAGCTAGAATAATGAAATTCGGTATACAGGATTCTTGTGCGTGGCATCAGAACAAGTGTATTTTTTTTAAATCCACCCACTGCCACGCCCACTTTTTAGAAAAAAACTTTTTTTTGGTCAAAGAGTTAAGAATTTTGAAAAAATGTTTGAACAAGATTTTTAGACAATTTCAATATTTATATTTCCTCTATAAAAAGTTTTATATCACGTCCACTTTTTGGGGGTGTTTTGAGTTAAAAAAAAACCATTTTCAGTTAAATTTTAAAATATTCGAAAAAAGATTTTGATGCAAAAACTGTAATAAAGTTAATATGAACATTTCGTCCTTAGACCATTTTAACCCAGGCCCACTTTTTGGTGGCGCTTTTCTACAAAAACCATTTGTATAAAACGTTGTTTTTTGTCGAACCATAAAAAATTTTGATAAACTGTCTGAACAAAATGCTACGACAATGTAATTTTCTATATTTCATCGCCATAAAGCCTACATTTTGGGGATATTAATTTTAAGGATGGGATGTTATATGATTCTCATATGTTTTTCCGTAAGATTTATGGTTCTTTCACAATATTTTTCATCACATGCTCACTTTTACCAAATTAGCGGACAACTTTTTAATTTAGCGATTTCTTTCAAAATTATTTTTTTTAATAAAGTTAGTAAACATACCTTTAGTTAACTTATAACTTATTTTTGTTGCTAAATTAATTATGTAGGTAATATGTGAATATATTTTTACTTATGTGAAAAAAATCTAAATCGAGATTTTAACCAAACCTTACATTTCGATGACGGTAAAGCCCAACAAATTGGGTCCGGAAATTCTGTCAGTGGACACTAAACAGCTGCATTTACATAACATTTTATATAGACTAAGTTATTGGGTCAATACCCTGAAAAGTTTTTGAAATGTACATTATTGGGACAAAACGAATGGTAACTACCATAGAACGGTTTTTGTAAATTCGAAATTTCTGAAAACGGCGTTAGAGCCGGTTATTGATGTTAATATTTAAAGAAAATATGCTTATACAGTTTTTCACTGTTTTTGAAAAATTCTTGTGAATAAATTAGAACACAAATTATATTTGACATTTTTCAGAATGCCTTATAATAAATTCTGTGAAGATATAACAGAGTAGCTTAAGTCGATATAGCCAAATTTTCTGTTTTGCAAGTGGTAGTAATCTATATAAGAGCTTCTTTTCTATCTTACCAAATTTAAAAAAAAAATATATAGACCAAATTTAATGTTATCAGGATCACTTATAACTACATAAGATAGTTACTAAATATATTCATTTTTGCAAATTGTTTTTTTTTTTTTTTTGTAATATGCACTTATTTTTTCTCATAAATTACCATGGACGGGCTCAGTGGCGCGATGGTTAGTGCGATGAACTGCCGCGCAGAAGATCTGGGTTCGATTCCCAACACCTAAATGATGTTTCTCTTGCCCCTTCTCTCGTGATGATCTTACAAATCATCGGGTATTATCAATTGTCAAGATATGCTTATCTTAACTTAACCGTTCAGATTCGGCATAAAATAGGAGGTCTCGCCATCGTGCAAGAAGTACACATGCACACGTGAATGGTTGTGAGAAAGCTCGGCCATGGGTACTAATGGGCCGTTTGCGCCAATTTGTATTTATTTAAATTAATATAAAACTTAACTATACACCTCATTACACTAATAGGCTTAAACAAATTTAACAAAAAATATAAAATATGTGTAATGAGGTGTATAGTTAAGTTTAAGATTAAGATATAAATTTCTCGAAATCATCTTTTTCAATATAAGCTATTCTAACGGGTGATTTTTTAAGAGGTTTAGAACTTTAAAAAAAAAAAAAAAACACAAAAAATTCGAAAAAATGAATGAAATATTTATTTGAATCGATAGTTTGAACCTTGCAATTTAATGTTTAAAGATAATTTCATGCAAATGTTGACCGCGGCTGCGTCTCAGGTAGCCCATCCGCTGAGTCCAATTTTGGCATACTCTTTCACACATATCGGCCGGTATCTCACGAATGAATGCATGGATGTTGTTGGACCGGCCCGAAACGTGAAATTAACTGTTCACCAAACTCGCCTCGCAATTGCGCCATTGTTTCGCGTGCTGTGTGGCATGTGGCACCGTCTTGTTGAAACCACATATCATGCAAGTCAAGAACTTCCATTTCGGGCAAAAAAAAGTTTGTTATCATCGCTCGGTAGCGTTCACCATTGACAGTAACGCTGCGATTCGCATCATCTTTGAAGAAATATGGCCCAATAATGCCGCCGGCCCATAAACCGCACCAAACAGTGGCTTTTTCGGGATGCATTGGTAGCTGTTGCAATGCTTCTGGCTGATCTTCACTCCAAATGCGGCAATTTTGCTTATTTACGTACCCATTCAACCAAAAATGAGCCTCATCGCTGAACACAATTTTTCGATAAAAAAAGCGGATCCTCGGCCAGCTCTCCAAGAGCCCATTCACCAAAAATTCGGCGTTGTGGTAGGTCGGCTGGCTTTAGTTCTTGCACCAGCTGTATCTTAAAATGCTTTACGCCCAAATCCTTCCGCAAAATTTTCCAAGTAGTGCTGTAACAAAGGCCTAACTGCTGGGAACGGCGCCGAATCGACATTTCGCGGTCTTCTGTCACACTAGCTGATACGGCCGCAATATTTTCTTCACTACGCACATTACGTAAACGTGTTGGTGGTTTAATGTCCAACAAAGTAAATTTGGTGCGAAATTTGGTCACAATCTTCCGAATAGACTGCTCAGAAGGTCGAGAATGCCGATCATAAAATGGAAGCAGCGCGCGATGAACATTTCGAACCGAGCACGAATTTTGATAGTAAAATTCAATAATTTGCAAGCGTTGTTCATTTGTAAGACGATCCATGGTTAAATTGCAAACCAAACTGAAGCTGTTTGACAGTGACACAAGGTACTAAACACACGTCAGCTGTCAAAACCAGTGTTGCCAAAACCAAACCAGCTAAAAAATCACCCGTTATCATAGGTATTACCACAGAATTTTAACCTAAGAGTCTCAAGACTAAATTTTTAGTTTTATTCAATAACGAAAAAATAACGAAATTACAATAGTCTGACGCATTTACGCTTTTACTGATTTCATACAAATTTAGTATTAAGATTAGTTATAATCATAGTTTAAAGCCAAGCGCGCAAAAGCAAGTACGTATGACCCAGTCGTGCACCTAACATTCGTTTTTATTATGACCATGGATTGTATTATTTTAAGTACTTTTTGCCAAGTGCTGTCGTGATTTCTAGGACAGAGAGGGGCGGTTAGCAAACATTGATATATTATACAACTTTTTTAATAACAAAAGTCAGAAAACGAATAATTTCACTATCAGCAACTCTTTTTTTGAATACGAGAGTAAATACATGGAAACATTACTTATTTATTCATAAAAAAATAATGACCAAACACACCAGTTAGTATACACGAAAAATGTTTGCTTTTTTGTGCATTTAAACCTATAACTTCAACGAAATATTGGCTTTTAAATGTAGCTTATGAGTTAAAATATTTATTTTATAAAGAAAATTGTTTTTTTATAATTAAGTCTTAAATTTGCTACAAAAAAATCCGTTATATAAGTTTTCCCGAAAAAAACTGTGTAGGTATACAGTTTTAGTTTGAACTATATACTATATAATATATTCTTAGTAGGGTAGAGTCGCCTGTTTCCGAACATCCCCACTTCTCGAACACTTTTAGCAAAAGTCGTTATATTATCATTAATTTACCGTTTCTGCTTTTTGTCACAGCACACTTGTAAGTATACATATTCCTTTTATAATTACCTTAAGCATCACATTCATACTAATGGATCTTATGTCAACAAAAATTATAAGTTTGCTTATAGGTTTGAATGAATGTGGATCTGTTTTTCTTAAAAAAAAGTTTCAGTGTACGTTTGGGAAAAGTTATTTTTAGAACAAAATTTATCGGGTTAGTACTTTTAACTGTGTTTTTAATGAAATTAGTGGATTCATTTGTAATATTTCATGATGTTTTGCAAATTTAAATTGAAGTTAACTAGTGGTTTTGGACTGTTCGAGAAAAGGAACCTAATTTTTACCGAGTTTCCTAATCCGAACACTACCATTATTTTACTACCTTAACTTATTGAAAAACATTATTTTCTTCTCTTTCTGTATCACAAACAACATACACAATTAGTGTTCCTATTTTCGAACACCATATTCGTTGGTGTTCGAAATTAGGAAACTGACAGTTTTGTGGTTTCCTATACTCGATCACCCAATATTTTTACTATTTTCATTTAATAGGTTGCAATAATGCATTCTCAAAAACAAAAATATAGGTACTTTGGCATTATATTTGACAGCACACCCGATGAATCACATATCGACCTAATAAGCGAGGTCTCAAACACCCAAGCTCTCATAAAAAAAATCTGTAATAAAACTTAAGGCACTTGCGAGTTTTCTTGCTCCGCAGGACTGTTCTGTTGCACCTGCTACCCATTGATATTTAAGGCTATCAAATTGCAACCAACTCGGCCATTCGACTTTGGTTCGTCCAATAGTGATAAAAAATACTGAATGGCCACTCCACAATGATACCATTACTAGGTAACACTCCAGAATAAATTTCCAGGCCCATGTCTTGTCTTGGCATAACAGCAAACTTGTAGTCTAAAACTTGCGATTATCAGATCAATCCTCAGTTGGATTTGGCCATTTGGGGTATATTGTGTTAGGTTTCTAAAGAGATCTGGATTTGGATTTGGATATAATAGCGCCCTAATAGTTCAGATTCGGCGTTAAACAGGAGGTCCCCTTCATTGTGATGGGAGAATGTCGGGAGAGGACCTGTACAAAGGACCTGTGTAAAGGACTTCTCCAGAAGTTGTGTTGATGAAAAAGAAGAAATCGACAATTCTTCAACTTCTTTGTACCTATCCGGTCCACTGAAAGCTTCACCTTCGTATCTACTGCTTTTGAAATCTCTGTGATTTTTCATGGAGGTAAAAAACATATTGTCCGAATATGTTCGAGTATAAATTTAAAGATATAGTGTCTGCCAGAGGTTTGCCAGTATGATTTCAAGATAATATCAAGAACTCAATATGCAGATCTTGCTTCCTGCTTCTACTTTTTGAAGTCATCCTCCACTCGTATAACCGGAGCAATGCACATCTTTTGCAAAAATTTTTCCAACTCCTACCTACTCACCTGGTGCAGTGAAATAACCCCTCCGGGAATGTTAAATCGGATGTTAATTGGAATCTCAACGCCAAAAGATGTACAGCTGCCTGCCTAGTGGATATCGAAAAAGCCTTTGACACGGTGTGGATTGACGGGTTAATTTACAAACTTATTCGATATGAATTTCCATCTCATCTTACAAAGATGATAGCATCCATGCTATACGGAAAGAAATTTGTTGTAACAGATAGAGAATACTCGACACCTGAAGTTTTTAATGTCCATAATGGTCTACTTCAAGGCACAGTAACTGCTCCACAGCTCTTCAATATCTACATTTCTGATATACTTAGGGAACTCGATAATTCATTGGCATTTGCCGACGACGCTACACTGTATGCAAGCGGCTCAAAAATTGAAGACATTCAAATCCAACTTCAAAGCAAGTTTGATAGGTTTCAAGCTTTCTGCTCCGAATGGAAGCTTAAAATAAACTATACGAAATGTGAAACCATACTGTTCCGCACCCCAATAAGACGCGGTAATTCAGATTTGAGACGCAACTGGAGAAATCTCAAAATAACGAGTTCAAATGGTCTTCGGCTCGAGTCGAGGACCGTGGTAAAATATTTAGGTGTTCATTTGGACAAGTTTCTGTATTACAATGAGCACATAAATATTCAATTAGAAACGGCAAGAGCGGCATTCATGTCGCTAAAAAGCCTGTTTTATTCCAACTATCTTAGATCCGATGTGGAGATCATGTGTTACCAAGCATTCGTTCGTCCAATTCTGACTTATGTGAGTCCAGTATGGTGGAACATTAACCCATCGTATATGGAAAAACTTCGAGTGTTCGAGCGCAAATGTCTTAGAGCCTGCACACAGATGTGCAGGAGTGCACATTCCGATTATAGGCATTACGTCTCAAACAAAAGACTTCTGGATGCTTCCGGTGTGTCCAGAATTGACAATGTCATTCTAGATCTTGTAAGGAATCACTTTGTTCGTTCGGCAAGTGTTAGCGAAAACGAATTAATCTCTGGATTATTCTATCCGAATCCTGGGTATTTCAGAAATGCCTTGGAAAGTGGATACATTCCGCCAGAAACATTTCTGTTTCTGGATGCATATGGCTACCTATCGGATTCAACGAACGTTCCAATAATATACCATGCTGCAAGGAGAGCAACAGATAAAAGGATCTTTTATGAGCCTTTTGAGTCGGGGGACGAGAATACTGATCAAATTAGATACTGCATTAGCATACCTGAAAGCGACAGAAGTAACACTAACAGGTTAAATAGAGACCGATACTGGTGGCTAGACTGGGCTGAAGCCGATACTTAGGTTAAGTAAAACTAGGCCCTGACATGTGATCTCTGATCTAACGATGACTAGTTAGTCGATGGAATAGAGACCACATGACAGGGCCTAGATAGGTTTAGATAGGTTAAGTTAGTCATGTAGGTTTTAGTTTTATAAAAAAAAAATTGCGACTGTCTTCTAATAGGTTTTGATTCACATTTTCCTATTTTCAAAAAAAAAAAAAAAAAAAATAGTACATAACAATAATACAAAAATTCACAAAAAAATATAAAAATTGAATTAAACAAACAAATTATATATCATGTAATGCGAACCATAATGGTCTTTTACTTTGGCAAAAGTTAAAAATGTCTAGTCTTTAAGTTTATTTAGGCTATTTCTTAATATTAATTAAATTGTGAATAAATAAACGTTAAAAAAAAAAACATTTTTTACAGACTATTCATTATTCAAAGTTTGTAAACTGTTGGAGAATAGGCGACTCTACCCTACTTATATGTTAAGTAAAATTAAAATCGTTGAGAAGAATATTTATATTAATATTGTCTAATTTTTATATGCCAGGTACCGTTAATAAAATGGGTAAGAGTAAAATACATGTAAGATACATGGATCAAACGAGTGTTGGGTGCACGAATGGGTCGTACGAGAGAATTTGACGGTTTTCATAATTTGAACAATATACACAATAGGTACTATTCATTTTGATTATTAATGCTAAAAATGATATAAATGAGCTCGAAATGTGATTATACGAACGTGAATATGAAATAATTAGAATAATAATGATTTTCCTTTATTGGTCAAAACGGAAAATTCCGAGTAGAGATAGTTGTGCCAAAACTAATTATTTGGAATCGTTTTAAAACGATAGTAGTAAATTAAATTTTATTCAATATGACAAAATAGTTTGAATATGCTAATAGTATATATAACGTTTAATCAAAATCGTTAGAGCCGTTTTCTCTAAAATTCAGGTTATGTTTAATGTTTATATGGCTGGTACCGTTAATATATTGGCTAAAAGTAAACAAAATGTCGTAGAATTACGACGAAAAAGCCCTAGATACGAAGTTTGAAGAAAATCGGTCAAGCCGTTTAGGCTGCAGAGACAGTGACGGACCGACGGACGGAATTCCAAAAAACAGTTGTTTTAGTTCCTCTATCGTCGTAATGTTAGAATCATTCAAAATCTCGAGGTCTAGCATTTTAACGAAATATCTTAACCTTTCTCTTAGTAAGAGAATGTTAAAAAACTGTGTAGTTATATGAAGTTTAAACAAAATCGATCAAGTCGTTTAAGCTTGAAAAGACATTATGGACAAACGGAATTGAGAAAAATACTTTTTTCCCTCTATCATTGTAATGTTAGAATCAATCAAAATCTTGATCTCGATTTTTTTACGAAAACAACACAATAATACATTCAAATAGATCACTTTCTTCTTCCAATCGAAAAAGCTAAAAGTAAGCAAGAACGAAAACGAAAGCCAAATTAAAGTCACGAAATAAACGATTTTCGTAATCGGGGATAAGCGTTTAATGAAATACACAATCCGGTTTAAATCGCGAAAGTATCTACGTTTTTTTCACTAGCCCACTTCTTGCGATAGTCTGAGTACAAAACTGTGATGAAACACTTCTCATATTTGCCGTTTGGAGTCGGTGTTAAACAGGAGAGGATCCATTCTGTATTGCATAATTTATAATTGGAGAAGCTATGTTTGAGCACATGTATGAGCCGCTAATTATTTATTAGTAAATAGCGAATTGTGTTAAGCGTTAAATTTGATATTTGATTTGATTGGTATGTTTATGTAGATTATTTCTCCCTAAAGATAAAAGGCATTTGTAGTGGAAAATAAAATAAAATTGTGATTTTGAAATCGGTTGGAAACGAAAATGGTATTTTTGCATTTGTTTTGCTGTATCTTTTTTAACTTTTAACAAAGTAGGTAGAATGGATAAGTTCAATCATAAACAAAATTGAACATCATATCTCTGAATCTATTCGATATTGTTTTATTATGGTTTTTATATTTTTAAACTATTTTTGATGTTTTCGGTTTTGAGTAGAAAAATGTGTGAGTACCTACCTAAGTAGGGTGCTTCGCGCAATTCTTTTCATTAACTTAAAAATAAAACAAGACCCATTAGCATTTAAATGGCATCAGTAACGAATCAATCCGATATCAAATTTCAGCTAATACTTTTTGAGAACGAACCAGCGAACAAGAAAGAAATTTCATTCTACCCTGAACGTTTCATTTAATTTCAAAAACACTTCAACACGTTTTTTTAATTCCATGATCAATACATTAATGTTTTTTTTTCTATCCTATTGAAGTAAAACGAAAGAGGAATGACACTAATAACGATAATGTAAGGGAAGAGCGTATAATGATGCCACATAATGATAAGCGATTTAGCAGGTTCTCATTACCACAGGTAATCACATTATTGACAATGTTAGTTGTTCATAAAAACTACAAAGTTTGATGAAAATTGGTCGCCCTTCTTATGTTTTTTTACTTGCTAATCGTATTATGTGACAAATTTATTTTTGTCTATTTGGCATTTATCTACTGTACATTCAGGTGGTAGCTTTGCTAGAGGTCGAAGAAAAGAGAGAGAAAAGCTTCTGGATTTAAGTAAGTAAACAACCTCATGAGCTGAATGTACCATTCCCTAAAATGAATTACCTATATTCATGTTTGACAAAATATGATTGGCACCCAAATCCCCTATTTGCAATACACTATTCTACATGCTACGAATATGTGCCCCATAAATGTGCACACTTTTCAATTTTGTATAACAACAGAATTTGATTTGTGTACCTTGTGGGAAACTGTTACCACTTACATCTTATATTATTTGCCAACATGAAAACTGCTTAAAGAAATAGAAAAAATGAATAATTGACCTATATGTTCATAATAAATTACATACTTGTAGCTACCTACCTACTACTACTACTACTAACAATAATATTCTTAAACCATTAAAAAGCAACAACAGCATTCAACAATATACGCAGCTGGTAGGTCTAAGTATCTAGTCTTAAAAAAAATGCAAACTTCGCGAGACATTATTACTGGATCAATCTACGTGTAATTTAGAGCAACTATATTTATCAGACGACATGAACTTCGACTTTATATAAGAGTGGGTGACTTACGCTATACATTTTAAATTGGATTTGTTTTCATTAAGCTTAGTAAAGTTTATTGGGGATACCTTTAATAAACATTGAAGCAAAAGAACATAATTGTTGTGTCTCAAGTGGTAGTGAAACTCCTGTTCAACCACTATTTTCTGGTTTTGTATGTACAGCATCAGTATAGATATAGGTACATAGATACACAATACTATTTATTAAGTGTAAAAGAAAAAAAACTCAAGGTAATCTTACCTTAAATTGGGAACGGCAGTTGTAGCGGCCTGAATCGGTGGTGGCACATTATACGGAAACGGAAGTTTCGCCGCTACAGCTGGATTTTCGAACAGCATTTTGACAGAGGTGATACCTACTTGATTTAGGTGTAGGTATGAATTTATTTTTTGTTGTAGATTTTAATATTTTCTTGTTTTTTTTTTAGTTTGATTTCGATGTTTAACTTCACGTAGGCGATGGTTCCACTAGTTTTCTTGAATATTATGTATTTGTTTAGATTATTTTTGAGTTAATAAACTACCACATATTTTAAAATACATAAAACAAAAGGAATACTACAAAACCACTATTTTACTATTATTTCAACTTTGCTAATCATTTTTTAACACAACTGATGTTATTTTGGTAATGTTTTTTCTATAAGAACAAAAACTAATTTCAAATGAAAACTTAAAAAGTTAACTCGAAAAAGCGCACATTATGATTTTTTTATAAAGAAAATCATAATATGAAACTCCCCCAATTGAATCAAGTAAAAATATATATATATATGGGTAGGTGCTGAAATCGTTAGTTTCTTTCTGTAGGTTATTTTGTTTCATTCGTGTTTTCTTCGTCTCTTACACACTGACTTACAGAAGTATGCACTAATAATTTCTAATCAGAATTACAATCCAACAAGAAAATAGAAAACACACAACAAATCTGCTTTGAATATCCAATATCTGTGTTGGTATTTAATACTTTTTTTTGGTTTAAACTTTTAATGCTCTGATTTGATAAAAATCTTTGTACTGGTACGTTGAAGATATAGCGTGAGGATACACTGGAGTATCCAATTTTGTTTTCTCTTTCTTTATTGAATTCGCCGATGTGAGCTGCTGCTGTTATGCTCCTTTAACTCCTTTTTCGCGTAAGCGTGCAAGCAAACAGAGAGAGAGACGCAACTATTCGACGGAATCCGAAAAACCACTTTGCATTTGGATTTGCACGGTTTTTTTTTGTATATAGTTATTTCAGATTTTGTTTGCAGCCTGCGAATAAGCAACGACACACAGGAAGGAATACAAGATGCAGATACTTTGTTTTTTTTTATGAAACTATATTTCATGCATATGATATTTATCCAATTCCGAAATTGATATTTTTCACGAACCAATTTCTTGAATAACCACTTGAAAACTAACGTCGATTCAAATTAGATATTACTTTTCTCTTTTCCGGATTGAAACAATGAAAACAACTTTGTTTGTGTAAACTGAAATTTTCCACTTCAAACCTACACCGCACATGCAATCGCTACGTTACGACGGTCAAATCCAGACTGTCTCGTCTCGTTGCCTATCGGCATTGGTTTTTCATTTCGTTTTGAATTGTATACTTGTATTTTGTATAGATTTTGCTTATGCCTATGCTTATGCATGCAG